>JAXRJS010000086.1:622500-712799 GCA_037127375.1 Dione juno | reverse complement strand
ACCTGGGTTCCCTTCAACCTATGGTTTCCTCAGCCTACCCTACTATGTGCGGGATACAGCGTGAAGCTAAAAAATAGTGTCATTTACAATACTTATCTTACAGCATGCTTTTAAAAGGCTAAAGGGCCCTGGGAAGACAATTTTATATTTATATTTTCTGGGATAAGATAATATCAGAAGCATATTTAGATGCTTGGAGTATCAATATATATATATATATATATATATATATATATATATATATATATATATATATATATATATATATATATATATATATATATATATATATATATATATATATATATATATATATATATATATATATATATATATATATATATATATATTACTATAAGCACATTCCGTTCTAGTTTAGTATAGTCCTGATATAATGGTCATATTTTTTTAATATAATTTAGCTTTACTTGGGGCTAACCGACGTAATTTAATTGCGTCTATTGTCTATTTCTTCTACGAAACCCTGATTGAACGCCAGGACAACAACTACTCTAGATGATGATTTAGGCTTATATAACCTTACCTATAACCGTGTCCAAATGAATTAAATATAATTAGTAGATATCAGTAATATAATCATAGTTAATCATAGTAATTTGACTTTGAGTAATTCCTAAGTAAAAACAGGACAAATTGTGCTGTGCTTAAAATTGAAGTATTATCAACAGGAATAGTAAAATAACAATACAAAAGGTATAAGGAAAAAAATATAAAGTAATTAGTGTATAAATACACATGGAGCTATTAGAGTTGACATCAGTTGGGACGTAGCAGGAGGAGTGTGAGCGCTTCGAGAGCTTAGTGGCAATCTGAAACAACAAGCCGCGATGTGGTGGAAGACGGTATTTGTAGGGTAAGTAATGTATTCTCGTCTTTTTAGCTTCTCGGTTTACCTCTCTGGCAGATTTCAGCTGTTTCTCTGAATTCAAGACAATGCACGTTGGGTGGCTGAGCTTCAACAGTTGCTTCTTAAATGTAAATTTACAATAAATTTACAACTGTGGTTAGCCTCCCGAATGAGCATCGACAGTACTTAACTCCACACACTAACATCCGTTTAATATTCTTGGAGTGAATAATATACTTTCACTAATAATATGTTTTTTATCTTGACTTTAAATTGCTCAAAGAATAGAAGGAAAACAACATTACTTGTTAATAAGACATTTAGTACATATCTTTGAGCTTTTTTCAGCGTCCACGAAAATATAATATTCAAAACTGATTCAATATAGACATAGGCATATGCTTTTCTCTACATAGGCTTATTGAACTATATTTTCAAATATAAGCATTTCTTCAAGTAATTTACAATTCATTACCATTCGTTTGTTGGTATGGTAATGGTATTTTTAAACTAATAGTAAGTCTTCAAATACAAAAATTAAGAAATTACATTATTTCTAAGTAGCTAAAATACTTAAAAATTTCATCCACGTTCCTTTTTTTTTGAATTTTGAAATCATGTAAAGATATAAATAAGGCTGTTGACGAAATTATATTACAACTTGTTATAATATTTACAGCATCTTTATTGGCACATGCGTCGTTCAATGTGCTAAATTTCCTCCTGACTTCCGGTTTGGTGCGGCAACATCCTCCTACCAAGTAGAAGGAGCTTGGAACGCAAGTGGTAAGATTTTCTTAAGTTTTTGATTATAATTTGACAAACACACGTTCAAGTATATGTTCAATTATATAACATGGATAATTAACTATATCACTGATTCATTTCTTATGCTCATTTCAACATAGTACTCAATAGTATTTTAAAAAAAGTAATAGTACTTTAAAGTAATATAGTTAAACAAAATCTTTTTTTTATATTAACAGACAAGTCCGTAAATGTTTGGGATCATTTCGTACATTCAAAACCAGATAGAATTGAAGATTTGTCCAATGGTGACATTGCTTGTGACAGCTACAACAATTGGCAAAGAGACATAGAAATGTGTGAAGAGTTGGGCCTTCATTTCTATAGGTAAGAAAGTTATTTATCGCAAGAAAACTTCCATTTTAAAAAATTGAATATCCTGTCACTTAATATCCACTCAATATTTATTATAAAAAAATTGTTTAAAATTTAACAGTAGGCTTTAATGTTTATAATAAAGCCATTTTAATTAAGAAACAGAGCAATTTACGTGGCATAAGATCTCATATACAAATTTTATGAACATATTTATATATTTTATTTTTGTTCTCCAGATTTTCTCTTTCGTGGACAAGAATATTGCCGACTGGTTATCCATATGAAATAAGTAAAACTGGAACGGAGTTCTATAATAATCTAATAAACGGTTTGATTGCGAAGAACATAGAGCCTGTAGTTACTATATATCATTGGGATCTACCACAGAATTTACAGGATTTGGGTAACTTATTTACTGTACACATTTAATACATTTTTTAGCTTATTGGAATTATTCGACAAAATTAATGACATATCATGTGAATATTTTCCCATTTTTCCATTTCCGTCTGAACAGCCAGAAATCACTGCCATACTGTGACGTACCATAATTTTGCAAAGTAAATAAATAAAAATATATTGATCCATTTATTTGTAATTTTACTAGGGGGATGGGCCAATCCGTTAATAGTAGATTGGTTTGCCGACTACGCTAGAGTTGTGTACACTCTATTCGCTGATCGTGTCAAGATTTTCATTACGTTGAACGAACCTACAGCATTCTGCGACTTTTCCTTCAACATGGGAATTCACGCACCAGGAATAGTTAGCACTGGTATTGGGAGCTACTTATGCAACAAACACGTTTTATTGGCTCACGCAAAAGCATGGAGAATATATGATAAAGAATTTAGACCCAAATACAACGGTAAGATTCATTCAGAAAGATTCATTTTTTTATAATATTTCAAGCATTTACTTAAATTGTGAATATAATTAAACGTTGTATAATTTAAATTTCAGGTAAAATAGGCATAACCAATTTTCTTTTATGGTTGGAGGCAGAGAATAAAGATGAAGAAGAAGCAGCAATACTTGCCAGGGAATTTATGGTCCGTGTAACACTTTAAATTGCAGTTTTTGTTTTATGTGGCTATGATATTTGTAAAAATAAACTTGTTAAACGGTTAATAATATTTTTAGATTGGAATGTATACATATCCAATATATTCTGAAAAAGGTGGCTGGCCTCCTCTTGTTGAGAAACACATGAAAGACAGATGTGAGAGTCAAGGTTGGACAAAGTCAAGATTGCCAGAATTAACTCCAGAGGATATTAATCTTATTAAAGGTACGTTATAATAAATAAGTCATGTTATTTAAAATAATATTAATAAAAATAATATAATATTGAAATTCGCATATGATAAATTATGGTATTTTTTTAGGAACTGCCGATTTTATCGGTTTTAACTATTACACAGCTCGTACTGTGCGTAAAGCAAAGGATGGCGAGCAGCTTGGCCAGTGGCCTATGGAGGGAAATTATGATTTCGATCTTATATTTTCCGTTCGACCAGAATGGAAAAATGGTGCTGACTGGTTCTATGTACGTATATTGTATGTCATGTATATTTATTAGTCAATATTGGATAGAATTATATAATATTTTTTTAATTAATTACAACACATCACAGCCTGGACATATGTATTATATATATATATTTATTCACTAAAAAATTGTGGCTTTTCGCTGTATCCCGCATAAAGTAGGGTATGCAAAGATAATCTAGTGTTAAGTCATTCTGTTTCCGCCTTCCGCCTTTTGAGCAATTGTGTGTTGTGCGGCGGAACTCAACGCCGCGCTATGTCTTGTTACTTGTACAAGGAAGATGAAATAATCCATTCTCCCCTCATGGGGATCAGACCCACAATCGTCATACACTACTTTACACTTATACCCTGCGCTGCTGCGCCATGACGACCCAGAAAATATAAATAACAGAAGAATAAAACTAAAAATTGACTATGTCGAAATATGGACATTTATTGAATTTGGTCTTTATTTTAGATATATCCAGTAGGTCTTCGCTATCTCTTACGTTGGTTGAATGATAAATTCGGAAATATGCCAATTTATATAACGGAAAATGGTTACGCTGATACAATTTCTGGATTGGAAGATGTCAACCGCGTGCAATACTGCAAAGATCATTTAGAGCAGGTAACTTAAATACTTAAAGAAAACATATAAAAATTTAAACGCAGCGGGATTTGTACCCGCGCCTCATGAAAACCTTCCATAAGGTTCAAATCCCGTGTTTTTCTAGATCCTTAATGTGGATTAACACTTTAAAAATCATTAAAATACAGGTAACTTATTTATATACGTTCACATTTATCTTTGGTGCAGTCTCGTAAGCAAAAATATATTAATTTATGTGATCTATAATAATTAATATTATTTTTTTTATAACAGGTTCTTCTGTCTATAAATGAAGATGGAATGGACATAAAGTGCTATACAGCGTGGACTATGATGGACAATTTCGAATGGGCTTTTGGATACAAGTAATTATATTTTGCACTTTATTTACGTATATATACAAGTACATCCCGCTATTAGCAAGTACGCAGAGGAAACCTTTCATTCACCTTGCGAGGCATTACGTGTTGTGTAGTGGAACTCATCGCGCTCTTTTTGCCTTGTTGCTAGAGCGAAGAAACGGAAAATAATTCATTCTCCCCGAGTGGGAATCGATTCCACAAGCCGTCGTGTTTACAGGCAGACGCTGCACCTCTGCGCCACGATGATCCTCAATTATGTTACTAGAACTAATTTTGCTACATACATATAGTATGCTGTATGCTGTGTATAGTATAAAGCTTCATTTTGCATTTATTTTTAGGCTCAAATTTGGACTTTACGAAGTGGACTTCGAGGATCCCAAACGCACTCGTCGCCCTCGCGCTTCCGCTAAGTTCTACAAGCAGGTGATCAAGCAACACGGTCTCGATGTAGATAGCGACAATAAAATTACCGATGAACTCTAATATTTCTTTTATTTGAATTCCTTGTAAAACAAACATATTGTAGTTTTTTAATTTTTATAATCTGGGAAGGATTATCTTTGAAATCTATATATTAATACGTGAAGCAAAAGCTTTGGACCCCTTTTTACGAAAACTGCGCGGTCGGAGGGGTATCAAGTTTGGCACACTTATAATGTATGTGTAGGAGAAGTGCAGAACGCTAATATTGTTCAATAAAAACGCTTATAAAGTACATTAAATCAATAAATTTAGCAATATAACTTTTGTATAATGTGACATACACGCTGCTATGGCAACGCGTATTTCACGCGTCAACGGTTCCTCTATTGATTATAAATATTTAAAGACTGTTAGTGGGAAGTTGAGATTGTTTAACTTTAAACACTTATTTTATAGAAAACGTATCGGGATTTGGTCCCACCCCATTTGGAATATGTCCAAGCGCTCTGACCACTAAGTCATACGCTTAAATAAGTTAAATAATGGTACATAAATAAATTACAGTAAGCGTAAACAATTTCGACACAATCAGATTGATTGGACGGTTTCCTAGAAGCGCAAGTTCAAATCCCCCGAATTAAATGTATGGCTTAGCGGTCAGAGATTGTAAAAGGTGTGGGTCCAAATCCCCCTACGTTAAAATTTTTATACGTTTCCTCAAAAATATTTTTTCATCCTTAATGTGAAATAACACTGTTAAAACTATTTATAACACTTGAATTCCCGTCATAAAAGTTATATAATATGACCTAAGCTGTACTGTTTCCACACAGCTGTACCTACTATTATTTGTATCAACTTGCTTAAAATATAAGCTCGAGAGGCTTGTAATTTAGAATTACTTTCGTATGTTCTAAATAGGAATATATCTGTTCTAGATAGATAGAGTGCTTATCTTTAGCTGAAGAGCCATTTTCATACTTAGTTCCCATTACCTCATTACTGGTAAGATTTCCTCATTTATTATAATTTTCCAGGCTTATTATGATTCTGGATCAGGTGTTAGTTTTTCAATTTAATTTACCCTATTTTAATTCCAAGTGTCGTTGAATTCAAAATAATAAAGTCAAAATCTTTGTTATCATGCATATAATATGTACGCATCAATATTTCTCTTACACTAATGTTTATATTTATTTCTTTTATTATTTATTTTTATTAATTTTATATTTTATACCAATATTTCTTGCATAAATTTTATTAATTTTTTTTTTCAAATATTTTAATAGCAGAGTAGGCAGAGGGCTGATTTGTTGAACTAACTATAAGCCTTGCCTTTTCAGCAGAGCTGAGTGAAAAATAATACATTTTCCCAAGTAGGAATCGAGCCCGCAATCGTCGCATTTACAGACGGGCACTATTCCGCTATACACAACACACACACCACGTAAGAAAAACTAAACGCAGATCTTAACTTTAAAATATTCCACAGTACGGGACTTCATTTAGAACCTTGAGGTAGACAAATTTGATACATATATATATATATATATATATATATATATATATATATATATATATATATATATATATATATATATATATATATATATATATATATATATATATATATATATATATATATATATATATATATATATATATATATATATATATATATATATATATATATATATATATATATATATATATATATATATATATATATATATATATATATATATATATATATATATATTATATAGTATATATATATATATATATATATATATATATATATATATATATATATATATATATATATATATATATATATATATATATATATATATATATATATATATATATAATATATATATATATATATATATATATATATATATAATTATATATATAATATATATATATATATATATAATATATATATATATATATATATATATAATATATATATATATATATATATATATATATATATATAGTACGGATGCAATGTTGATACTACAAACATCTAAATATGCTCCTGATATTTTCTTATCCCAGAATATATAAATATAAAATTGTCTTCCAAGATCCCTATAGCTCTTTAGAAGCATGCTGTAAGTTAAGTATTGGTAATGACACTATATTTTTTAGCTTCACGCTATATCCCGCACATGGAAGGGTAGGCTGAGGAAACCGTAGGTTGAAGGAACCTAGTGTCAAGACTAATAAAGTAGTTTATTCTCCCCTAAAAGGAATCGAACCCACACACCGTCGTGTTTACAGGCAGACGCTGTGCCTGAGTGTCACAACAGTCATGCGCCAGACACTACACGATTAAAAAAAATAAAAATATAAATAAAATAACACCATGGGCTCTTCTCCAGTGTGTAAAGGTATTTGGAACTTTTACAAAATCATTCGGATAAAATCATTCGCTGTCGTTGGGATGAATCTCGTAGGTGCTACCAAGAGCATCCATTTTATATTACATCTTCAAAGCGGTACCTAGTTTTCGCCAGGCAAAAATTTTAAAAATTCTGTATCCATGTATAACAACTTGGAACTATGTCATGTGTAAGTGTTTTCCTGACATGATTTTGGGCACATAACGTGAAGAATATTGTGTCCTGCGGGACATTAAGAACTTTTAGACCACTACAGATATGATATGAATAATATAGAAAATGGACAAAGAGTCCACTTTCTAAATTAACTGCGAGGTGGACAATTATGGGAGCCCGGTCGTGTTTTTCTAATGATAGTGTGATATGTGGTTCAGGTGGAGGTGGTTACATAATACTGTAGTATACTAGTTAGATAGATCGTAATGTACGAGTACAGCCAGTGTTTGCGGTGCAAGTGCAAAAAATATATTTATTTACGACATATTATGAATCTGTGAATGTGCTATACATATAAACCTTAAAATATATATATGTATATATATATATATATATATATATATATATATATATATATATATATATATATATATATATATATATATATATATATATATATATATATATATATATATATATATATATATATATATATAATATATATATATATATATATATATATATATATATATATATATATATATATATATATATATATATATATATATATATATATATATATATATATATATATATATATATATATATATATATATATATATATATATATATATATATATATATATATATAATATATATATATTTATATATATATATATATATAATATATATATATATATATATATATATATATATATATATATATATATATTTATATACGCTTAAATAAGTTAAATAATGGTACATAAATAAATTACAGTAAGCGTAAACAATTTCGACACAAACAGATTGATTGGACGGTTTCCTAGAAGCGCAAGTTCAAATCCCCCGAATTAAATGTATGGCTTAGCGGTCAGAGATTGTAAAAGGTGTGGGTCCCAATCCCCTACGTTAAAATTTTTATACGTTTTCTCAAAAATATTTTTTCATCCTTAATGTGAAATAACACTGTTAAACTATTTATAACACTTGAATTCCCGTCATAAAAGTTATATAATAGGACCTAAGCTGTACTGTTTCCACACAACTGTACCTACTATTATCTGTATCAACTTGCTTATATTTAAGAGGCTCGTAATTTAGAATTACTTTCGTATGTTCTAAATAGAGATATATCTGTTCTAGATAGATAAAGTGCTATTCTTTTGCTGAAGAGCCATTTTCATATTTAGTTCCCATTACCTCATTACTGGTAAGATTTCCTCATTTATTATAATTTTCCAGGCTTATTATGATTCTGGATCAGGTATTAGTTTTTCAATTTAATTTACCCTATTTAAATGCCAAGTGTCGTTGAATTCAAAATAATAAAGTCAAAATCTTTGTTGTCATGCATATTATATGTACTTATCAATACTTCTTTTACACTAATGTTTATATTTATTTATTTTATTATTTTATTATTAATTTTATATTTTATACCAATATTTCTTGCATAAATTTTATTTAATTTTTTTTTTCAAATATTTTAATAGCAGAGTAGGCAGAGGGCTGATTTGCTGAACTAACTCAAAGCCTTGCCTTTTCAGCATAGCTGAGTGAAAAATAATACATTTCCCCAAGTAGGAATCGAACCCGCAATCGTCGCATTTACAGACGAGCACTATTCCGCTATACACAACACACACACCACGTAAGAAAAACTAAACGCAGATCTTAACTTTAAAATATTCCACAGTACGGGACTTCATTTAGAACCTTGAGGTAGACAAATTTGATAATAAAACTGGAGTCTTGTCTAGTCTACGATAAAGACAGAAGCTATAATTTGTTATTTTTAGTTTCTCACTATATCTTGTCGCACTAAGATAGGCAGAGGCAACTTAATGTTAAGTCATTATGACAGTCACTTTTCTAATAAATGAATTGCCATTTTATAATATAAAGAAGGTATATTATGCTTATTTCGCAGATTAAGTTGTGTTGCTTTAAATTGTATTTTAAGCGTTTTAAGCTGATTAAATTACATAAGATGAGACATATCTTAAAAGACCCACTCATTAATTAATACAAAAAATAAATTAGAAAAATCTGTGTGAATGTGTGAATACTCTTACTGCCTCTTTACTTATAATTTTTATACAATAATAAAACTATTAATTCCTTGTATTATATTCCTATTCATAAAGAAAGTAATCTTGTAGTAACTAGCTAACCTAACAAAATATGCGTAATAGTTCATCAGAAAACTTAAGAGTATCTATATAATGTGAGTGGTGTTGTATCACTCGCTTGTAGTACTCGGCGGGGGCGTTTGGGATCACGAAATCAACCTGGTAGAGTCCGAATTTAGATCTGGAAAAACAAAATAGTATTGATCGAATTATCTGCAACAGAGAACGTTATTTTTGTTATGTATAAGTTGAATTGAAACATAGAACGCCATATTTTTAACATGCTTTTATTAACTTCGGTCGTATATATGTATGTATGTTTGTATGTATAATCTATATTGCAATCAAAATATGTTGAATTACAAATACAACAAAATATAGTTCCACGCAGTGGACTTATGTCTAAAAGAGATTTCTTCCAGCCAACCTGTGAAAGTGGGTGAAAGCAGTAAGTAGCGAGTAATAGATACTCGCTTATTACTGCTAATGTAACAGAAATTTTAAACATGAATTAGACGGACTTTGAAATGTTGGATTAATTCCCTCCACTGATAGTGCATTTTGGTTAATTTGTGTGTTTCGATTTTCTCGTCAAGCATTGAGCTGACACTGAGCTTATTATTTTTATTAAAACCTCCCGACGTAGAGCCGTGCCCTTTCAGCACTTCAGCACCTTGAATGACGCCTCTATGTATCTGCTATAATCTGGGCTACGTACGTTCTCTTCTCATATGCGCGGAAAGCATAAAATCCAGCAAGCGCTTTCTATACCAATTGCAACTCCTGGCCCATTAGAGAGTAGCTGCTACTGTACGATAACAAACAGGAAGGAGATAAGAAGCACGTGTATTTGATTAATTGCATACATACATACATTTGTTATTGCAATTTACCAAATATTAATTAACTTGTTGAATCTATCGGTATTAACAGTGAACGTGTTAATTAATGAATTTGTGATAATTTTAATATTGTAACTATTCAAAAATAAGGATGTTAATGTAAAAACAAAGTCGTTTTTTTTAAATAAATAAGCATGTGCAATAATTTACCTAAGTTAACTATAGGCTTAAGGATTAGATTGTGCTTTTACAGTCCGAGCTTCTCTTTATTCTAAACTAACAGATACTAATAGTTTAATCAGAAAATTCTAAGGTTAATGCTAACCTACTGTCATCGAATGAACTCTGGCAACAAGGCAAGCTCGCGACGTTGAGCTCCACCACTCAACAAGAAGGGGGTGCTTCTTGTTGAGTGGCGTAAGGCAGGCAGACAGGCATATATATATATATATATATATATATATATATATATATATATATATATATATATATATATATATATATATATATATATATATATATATATATATATATATATATATATATATACATTTATTACTTTAAGCACATTCTAGTTTATTATATTTAAATTTTCTCTGAATTGAAATTTAGTAGTACAAATCATTCCAGCTATATTAATTTTTTATATACACAAGTCATCATTCTTTGGCTAGTCCTAATATAATGGTCATATTGGGTAGAAAGACATGTAATTTTTCGATTTTTATTTTAATATAATTTAGCTTTACTTGGGGCTAACCGACGTAATTTCAATGCGTCTATTTCTTCTACGAAACCCTGATTGAACGCCAGGACAACAACTACTCTAGATGATGATTTAGGCTTATATAACCTAACCTATAACCGTGTCCAAATGAATTAAATATAATTAGTAGATATCAGTAATATAATCATAGTTAATCAAAGTAATTTGACTTTGAGTAATTCCTAAGTAAAACAGGACAAATTGTGCTGTGCTTAAAATTGAAGTATTATCAACAGGAATAGTAAAATAACAATACAATAGGTATAAGGAAAAAAATATAAAGTAATTAGTGTATAAATACACTTGGAGCTATTAGAGTTGACATCAGTTGGGACGTAGCAGGAGGAGTGTGAGCGCTTCGAGAGCTTAGTGGCAATCTGAAACAACAAGCCGCGATGTGGTGGAAGACGGTATTTGTAGGGTAAGTAATGTATTCTCGTCTTTTTAGCTTCTCGGTTTACCTCTCTGGCAGATTTCAGCTGTTTGTTTGAATTCAAGACAATGCACGTTGGGTGGCTGAGCTCAATGGCACATTGTTTATTTAAGACTGAAATGGTATTTATTATTTGTTCTTCTCCAAGATCGAGAGATCGATCTATCGAGCTTCCAGTCCGCAGCTGTTTTCAATAAATAATCAAATCAAATCAAATCAATATTCTTTATACAATTAAGCTATTTCAAGCACTTTCGAATCGTCAATTATTATAAGTGTCAGTATTGTACAGACCTTCAAGAAGCTATCACCAGCTCAGACGGCAGTTCTGCTGAGAAGAGCTGGCGGGAAATTCAACAGTTGCTTTTTAAATGTAAATTTACAATAAATTTACAACTGTGGTTAGCCTCCCGAATGAGCATCGACAGTACTTAAGTCCACACACTAACATCCGTTTAATATTCTTGGAGTGAATAATATACTTTCCCTAATAATATGTTTTTTATCTTGACTTTAAATTGCTCAAAGAATAGAAGGAAAACAACATTACTTGTTAATAAGACATTTAGTACATATCTTTGAGCTTTTTTCAGCGTCCACGAAAATATAATATTCAAAACTGATTCAATATAGACATAGGCATATGCTTTTCTCTACATAGGCTTATTGAACTATATTTTCAAATATAAGCATTTCCTCAAGTAATTTACAATTCATTACCATTCGTTTGTTGGTATGGTAATGGTATTTTTAAACTAATAGTAAGTCTTCAAATATAAAAATTAAGAAATTACATTATTTCTAAGTAGCTAAAATACTTAAAAATTTCATCCACGTTCCTTTTTTTTTGAATTTTGAAATCATGTAAAGATATAAATAAGGCTGTTGACGAAATTATATTACAACTTGTTATAATATTTACAGCATCTTTATTGGCGCATGCGTCGTTCAATGTGCTAAATTTCCTCCTGACTTCCGGTTTGGTGCGGCAACATCCTCCTACCAAGTAGAAGGAGCTTGGAACGCAAGTGGTAAGATTTTCTTAAGTTTTTGATTATAATTTGACAAACACACGTTCAAGTATATGTTCAATTATATAACATGGATAATTAACTATATCACTGATTCTTTTCTTATGCTCATTTCAACATAGTACTCAATAGTATTTAAAAAAAAGTAATATAGTTAAACAAAATCTTTTTTTTATATTAACAGACAAGTCCGTAAATGTTTGGGATCATTTCGTACATTCAAAACCAGATAGAATTGAAGATTTGTCCAATGGTGACATTGCTTGTGACAGCTACAACAATTGGCAAAGAGACATAGAAATGTGTGAAGAGTTGGGCCTTCATTTCTATAGGTAAGAAAGTTATTTATCGCAAGAAAACTTCCATTTAAAAAAAAATAGAGAATATAAAAAATATCCACTCAATATTTATTATAAAAAAAATTGTTTAAAATATAACAGTAGGCTTTAATGTTTATAATAAAGCCATTTTAATTAAGAAACAGAGCAATTTACGTGGCATAAGATCTCATATACAAATTTTATGAACATATTTATATATTTATTTTTGTTCTCCAGATTTTCTCTTTCGTGGACAAGAATATTGCCGACTGGTTATCCATATGAAATAAGTAAAACTGGAACGGAGTTCTATAATAATCTAATAAACGGTTTGATTGCGAAGAACATAGAGCCTGTAGTTACTATATATCATTGGGATCTACCACAGAATTTTCGGATTTTGGGAAATTCTTTACTGTACACATTTAATACTTTTTTAGGCTTATTGGATTATTCGACAAAATAATGAATATTCATTGTGAATATTTTCCCATTTTTCCAGTCCCCCATTTCCCGTCTGAACATCGACAGAAATCACTGCCAAACTGGTGCCGTCACATAAGTTTGGCAGAGTAATAAAAAAATATATTGAACCCTTTATTTGTAATTTTACTAGGGGAATGGGCCAATCCGTTAATAAGTAATTGGTTTGGCCGATACGCTAGGTTGTGTACACGCTATTCGCTGATCGCGTCAAATGTTTTTCTTACGTTGACGACCCTACCGCATTCTGCGACTTTCCTTCAACAATGGGCATCCCGCACCAGAAGAGTTAAGCACTGGTATTGGACTACTTAATGCAACAAACACGTTTTATTTTTGGCTCACGCAAAAGCTGGAGAATCTATGATACCAGAATTAGACCCAAATACGACGGTAAGAAAAAAGAAAGATTCATTTTTTTTATAATATTGCAGCATTTATTAATGTGAATATAAGTAAACTTGTACTAATTTTAAATTTCAGGTAAAATAGGCATAACCAATTTTCTTTTTCCGTTGGAGGCAGGATAGATAAGAGAAGCAGCATACTTGCCAGGGACTTTCTGGTCCGTTTAACACTTTTAATTGCAGTTTTTGTTTTATGTGGCTATGATATTTGTAAAATAAACTTGTTAAACGGTTAATAATATTTTTAGATTGGAATGTATACATATCCAATATATTCTGAAAAAGGTGGCTGGCCTCCTCTTGTTGAGAAACACATGAAAGACAGATGTGAGAGTCAAGGTTGGACAAAGTCAAGATTGCCAGAATTAACTCCAGAGGATATTAATCTTATTAAAGGTACTTTATAATAAATAAGTCTTGTTATTTAAAATAATATTAATAAAATAATATAATATTGAAATTCGCATATGAGCAATTATGGTATTTTTTTAGGAACTGCCGATTTTATCGGTTTTAACTATTACACAGCTCGTACTGTGCGTAAAGCAAAGGATGGCGAGCAGCTTGGCCAGTGGCCTATGGAGGGAAATTATGATTTCGATCTTATATTTTCCGTTCGACCAGAATGGAAAAATGGTGCTGACTGGTTCTATGTACGTATATTGTATGTCATGTATATTTATTAGTCAATATTGGATAGAATTATATAATATTTTTTTAATTAATTACAACACATCACAGCCTGGACATATGTATTATATATATATATTTATTCACTAAAAAATTGTGGCTTTTCGCTGTATCCCGCATAAAGTAGGGTATGCAAAGATAATCTAGTGTTAAGTCATTCTGTTTCCGCCTTCCGCCTTTTGAGCAATTGTGTGTTGTGCGGCGGAACTCAACGCCGCGCTATGTCTTGTTACTTGTACAAGGAAGATGAAATAATCCATTCTCCCCTCATGGGGATCAGACCCACAATCGTCATACACTACTTTACACTTATACCCTGCGCTGCTGCGCCATGACGACCCAGAAAATATAAATAACAGAAGAATAAAACTAAAAATTGACTATGTCGAAATATGGACATTTATTGAATTTGGTCTTTATTTTAGATATATCCAGTAGGTCTTCGCTATCTCTTACGTTGGTTGAATGATAAATTCGGAAATATGCCAATTTATATAACGGAAAATGGTTACGCTGATACAATTTCTGGATTGGAAGATGTCAACCGCGTGCAATACTGCAAAGATCATTTAGAGCAGGTAACTTAAATACTTAAAGAAAACATATAAAAATTTAAACGCAGCGGGATTTGTACCCGCGCCTCATGAAAACCTTCCATAAGGTTCAAATCCCGTGTTTTTCTAGATCCTTAATGTGGATTAACACTTTAAAAATCATTAAAATACAGGTAACTTATTTATATACGTTCACATTTATCTTTGGTGCAGTCTCGTAAGCAAAATATATTAATTTATGTGATCTATAATAATTAATATTATTTTTTTTATAACAGGTTCTTCTGTCTATAAATGAAGATGGAATGGACATAAAGTGCTATACAGCGTGGACTATGATGGACAATTTCGAATGGGCTTTTGGATACAAGTAATTATATTTTGCACTTTATTTACGTATATATACAAGTACATCCCGCTATTAGCAAGTACGCAGAGGAAACCTTTCATTCACCTTGCGAGGCATTACGTGTTGTGTAGTGGAACTCATCGCGCTCTTTTTACCTTGTTGCTAGAGCGAAGAAACGGAAAATAATTCATTCTCCCCGAGTGGGAATCGATTCCACAAGCCGTCGTGTTTACAGGCAGACGCTGCACCTCTGCGCCACGATGATCCTCAATTATGTTACTAGAACTAATTTTGCTACATACATATAGTATGCTGTTTGCTGTATATAGTATAAAGCTTCATTTTGCATTTATTTTTAGGCTCAAATTTGGACTTTACGAAGTGGACTTCGAGGATCCCAAACGCACTCGTCGCCCTCGCGCTTCCGCTAAGTTCTACAAGCAGGTGATCAAGCAACACGGTCTCGATGTAGATAGCGACAATAAAATTACCGATGAACTCTAATATTTCTTTTATTTGAATTCCTTGTAAAACAAACATATTGTAGTTTTTTAATTTTTATAATCTGGGAAGGATTATCTTTGAAATCTATATATTAATACGTGAAGCAAAAGCTTTGGACCCCTTTTTACGAAAACTGCGCGGTCGGAGGGGTATCAAGTTTGGCACACTTATATTGTATGTGTAGGAGAAGTGCAGAACGCTAATATTGTTCAATAAAAACGCTTATAAAGTACATTAAATCAATAAATTTAGCAATATAACTTTTGTATAAAGTGACATACACGCTGCTATGGCAACGCGTATTTCACGCGTCAACGGTTCCTCTAGTGATTATAAATATTTAAAGACTGTTAGTGGGAAGTTGAGATTGTTTAACTTTAAACACTTATTTTTTAGAAAACGTATCGGGATTTGGTCCCACCCCATTTGGAATATGTCCAAGCGCTCTGACCACTAAGTCATACGCTTAAATAAGTTAAATAATGGTACATAAATAAATTACAGTAAGCGTAAACAATTTCGACACAATCAGATTGATTGGACGGTTTCCTAGAAGCGCAAGTTCAAATCCCCCGAATTAAATGTATGGCTTAGCGGTCAGAGATTGTAAAAGGTGTGGGTCCAAATCCCCCTACGTTAAAATTTTTATACGTTTCCTCAAAAATATTTTTTCATCCTTAATGTGAAATAACACTGTTAAAACTATTTATAACACTTGAATTCCCGTCATAAAAGTTATATAATATGACCTAAGCTGTACTGTTTCCACACAGCTGTACCTACTATTATTTGTATCAACTTGCTTAAAATATAAGCTCGAGAGGCTTGTAATTTAGAATTACTTTCGTATGTTCTAAATAGGGATATATCTGTTCTAGATAGATAGAGTGCTTATCTTTAGCTGAAGAGCCATTTTCATACTTAGTTCCCATTACCTCATTACTGGTAAGATTTCCTCATTTATTATAATTTTCCAGGCTTATTATGATTCTGGATCAGGTGTTAGTTTTTCAATTTAATTTACCCTATTTTAATTCCAAGTGTCGTTGAATTCAAAATAATAAAGTCAAAATCTTTGTTATCATGCATATAATATGTACTCATCAATATTTCTCTTACACTAATGTTTATATTTATTTCTTTTATTATTTATTTTTATTAATTTTATATTTTATACCAATATTTCTTGCATAAATTTTATTAATTTTTTTTTCAAATATTTTAATAGCAGAGTAGGCAGAGGGCTGATTTGCTGAACTAACTCAAAGCCTTGCCTTTTCAGCAGAGCTGAGTGAAAAATTATACATTTCCCCAAGTGGGAATCGAACCCGCAATCGTCGCGTTTACAGACGAGCACTATTCCGCTGTACACAACACACACACCACGTAAGATAAACTAAACGCAGATCTTAACTTTAAAATATTCCACAGTACGGGACTTCATTTAGAACCTTGAGGTAGACAAATTTGATACATATATATATATATATATATATATATATATATATATATATATATATATATATATATATATATATATATATATATATATATATATATATATATATATATATATATATATATATATATACATATATATATATATATATATATATATATATATATATATATATATATATATATATATATATATATATATATATATATATATATCTTCTTCCACTTAGCATTATCCCAGCCTATTGCCAGGGTCTGCTTTCCTACTCAGTCTACTCCACTTTGCACGGTCTTGAGCATCCTCAGTGGTTAGTCCATTGGCTCTCATGTCGTGCGTCACGACGTCCAGCCATCGCTTCCTTGGGCGTCCGGGGGGTCTTACTCCAGGGACAGACATATCAAGGCATTTTCTTCCGACGTAGTTCTTAGGCCGGCGCAAAACGTGGCCATACCATCTCAGACGACGCTCTTGGAGCTTATCCGCTACGTCACGGACCCCAAGACTACCTCGAATGAATGTGTTGCGTATGCGGTCAGCCCGAGTAACGCCACACATCCACCTCAGCATCTTCATCTCCGTTACGTGAAGCTCCTGAGTGTGCCGAGATAATGCTGGCCAACATTCGCTGCCGTATAGAAGAACTGGTCGGATCATGCTCTTGTATATCAGCCCCTTGAGTTTGGGCGGTATTCTGCGATCGCAGACCACACCAGTGACATCCCGCCATTTGGCCCAAGCAGCGCTAACCCGGGCGTGGACATCGTAGTCGATGCATCCGGACTCGTGCATAATGGATCCAAGGTACCTGAACTTCTCCGACTTAACGGCTGGCTCAGGCCCGATGTGGATGGTGCTCGAGTCTGGGTTCCCGCAAGCCATGTACTCGGTCTTTGACACATTCAGTTTAAGACCACCGTTCTCAAGCGCACCCTTCCAGGCATTCACTTTACGCTCCAGCATCAGTCGGTTCTCGTCAATGAGTACTATGTCATCGGCATACATCATCAGCCATGGAGGCTGGTCCTGGATGTGAGCCGTGACAGTATCTAGCACTACATTAAACAAAAGTGGACTAAGAGCTGAGCCTTGGTGAACCCCTACTGTAATTGGGAAGGGTTTGGTATCGCCAACAGCGGTCCTAACTGTAGAAACAGAGTCGTTGTACATGTCTCTGATAATAGCAACATAGGATTCAGGGATCCCTTTGGATCGCAGTGCCCACCAGATACACTGACGTGGCACACAGTCAAAGGCCTTCTGCAGGTCTAAGAATGCCACATGCAGAGCTCTCCTCTTTTCCCTGTGTGCCTCCATCAAAATTCTGAGGGCAAAAATGGCGTCCGTAGTGCCTGATCCTGGCTGAAATCCATATTGACACTCAGAGACAGTACATTCTCGGCGGAGCCTGAGGGCGATCACGCGCTCGAAAAGCTTCATGGTGTGACTCATAATCTTAATGCCCCTATAACTACCGCAATCTTGAACACTGCCCCTTCCTTTGTAAATAGGGGTAATAAAACTGTGCCGCCATTGATGTGGCATCGTCCCAGTGTTCAAAATGCGGTTAAAAAGATCAGTAAGCATGAGCACACCACGAGAGCCCAATGATTTCCACGCTTCGATCGGGATATCATCAGGTCCCACCGCCTTGCCGTTCTTCATGCGTCGAAGACAATTTCGAGTTTCATCAAGGGTTATTGGAGCAATAAGTCCCAGGTTAGGAGGTGGTTCAGACGGAATACTACCCGGGTGCTGAGTATTCAGCAGCTCCAAGAAGTAACTTCTCCACCTCTCCTTCACAGAAGCATGACTACAGAGCAGCTTGCCCTGGGAATCTCTGACGCAAAGACATTTTGTGATATCTTGCGTCGCTTTATCCCGAGCACGTGCCAATTTGTAGATGAGCTTCTGCCCCTCCACAGTTTCAAGTTTATCATATAGAGGTAATAAACTTTCACTGCGGGCTCTGGCTACAGCTCTTTTGCTGGCACGTTTTGCTGCTATGTACTCCAGCCTGTCTTCAGGAGAGTTGGAACGCTGCCACTCCTTAAATGCAGTCTTCTTATCATGAATCACCTCCTGTACCTTGTCATTCCACCACCATGTCTCCCTGTCCATAATACGTCCTCCCTTAGAAACGCCAAGAACATGCTTACCAGCCGTAATGATTGCTGACTGAGCTCGATCCCAAGCATCCTGAGCAGTTTCGGTGTTAGTTGATAAATTTTGACTGTTAACCTCTGCCAGAAAGTCGGTCTGCATCGGTCCATTCAGCAACCACCACTTGATCTTAGACTTACGCGTCTCGGCTAATTTCTTTAGCGGGGTAACAACATAATCCATGACAAGAAGACGATGTTGGGCCGTGAGGCTTTCGCCAGGCATGACTTTACAGTTAGTTACCTTGCCAACATGACACCGCCTGGTCAATAGGTAATCTATTTGGGTTGAATGGAGTCCACTAGCATACGTAATAAGATGCTGCGGACTCTTTGGAAGAACGTATTCACGATGGCCAGATCAGATGCAATACAGGTTCTTAGGATATTTTCGCCCTCTATATTGCGGCGACCGTGACCAAAACCACCGTGGACACGTTCATACGTATCCGCAGCCTTACCCACGTGACCGTTAAGGTCTCCCCCAACTATGATCACCTCGGTAGATGGTATAGCGAGTAGAACCTCTTCATATTGCTCCCAGAATGACTCCTTTTCGGCCCCGTTACAACCAGCCTGGGGAGCGTATGCACTAATTAAGTTGGCGATAGCCCCCTCAACCAGTACCTTCACCCGCATCAGGCGGTCACTGCGTCGGTCAACTTCGAGGAGACCATTCCGTAGCTCTTCAGATAAAACTACTGCTACACCAGTTTTACCGGAAGGAGACCCAGTGTATATGAGCTGGTAACCCTGTCCGATGTTACGAGACTTATTGCCCTTCCAGCGCGTTTCCTGAAGGAAAGCACACTGGACCCGACGCCTCATGAGTACATCTGTGAGTTCCCTGCATCGTCCGGTTAGAGAGCCAATATTCCACGTTGCAAAGCGGAGTTTCCTTCTGGGTACTATCTTCTTTAGCCGTGTCCGTACTTGACACGGTAGCCCTTGCCCATTTAACACAGGTGTAGGGCGATGTGCCTGCGCGTCGTTTAGCGGCGACGCCCTAGCAGTACCCAGCAACATTTTTGGTCTTTCCATATGAGTGGCTGGTGGTGGCTTTTTAATGGAGCGATTGCCATCTGACCTCCAAACCCATTTTTGTGGGAAAAGCCAAGGATAAGAGGGAAAAAAAATAGTAAAAAGGGGGAGAGGGGGGGGTAAGGACACCACTTTCATGGATTGGGAAGAAGTATGACAGTGGTGGCTCGAGGATCCGGGGTCGCGTACCCGTATGCCCAGTACCAATATCGGACAGACATTTGGCCAGACAGTTCTTCGCCAGGCAAAAATTTTATTTATATATATATATATATATATATATATATATATATATATAATATATATATATATATGTATATATATATATATATATATATATATATATATATATATATATATATATATATATATATATATATATATATATATATATATATATATATATATATATATATATATATATATATTGTATATATATATATATATATATATATATATATATATATATATATATATATATATATATATATATATATATATATATATATATATATATATATATATATATATATATATATATATATATAGTACGGATGCAATGTTGATACTACAAACATCTAAATATGCTCCTGATATTTTCTTATCCCAGAATATATAAATATAAAATTGTCTTCCAAGATCCCTATAGCTCTTTAGAAGCATGCTGTAAGTTAAGTATTGGTAAATGACACTATATTTTTTAGCTTCACGCTATATCCCGCACATGGAAGGGTAGGCTGAGGAAACCGTAGGTTGAAGGAACCTAGTGTCAAGACTAATAAAGTAGTTCATTCTCCCCTAAAAGGAATCGAACCCACACACCGTCGTGTTTACAGGCAGACGCTGTGCCTGAGTGTCACAACAGTCATGCGCCAGACACTACACGATTAAAAAAAATAAAAATATAAATAAAATAACACCATGGGCTCTTCTCCAGTGTGTAAAGGTATTTGGAACTTTTACAAAATCATTCGGATAAAATCATTCGCTGTCGTTGGGATGAATCTCGTAGGTGCTACCAAGAGCATCCATTTTATATTACATCTTCAAAGCGGTACCTAGTTTTCGCCAGGCAAAAATTTTAAAAATTCTGTATCCATGTATAACAACTTGGAACTATGTCATGTGTAAGTGTTTTCCTGACATGATTTTGGGCACATAACGTGAAGAATATTGTGTCCTGCGGGACATTAAGAACTTTTAGACCACTACAGATATGATATGAATAATATAGAAAATGGACAAAGAGTCCACTTTCTAAATTAACTGCGAGGTGGACAATTATGGGAGCCCGGTCGTGTTTTTCTAATGATAGTGTGATATGTGGTTCAGGTGGAGGTGGTTACATAATACTGTAGTATACTAGTTAGATAGATCGTAATGTACGAGTACAGCCAGTGTTTGCGGTGCAAGTGCAAAAAATATTTATTTACGACATATTATGAATCTGTGAATGTGCTATACATATAAACCTTAAATATATATATATATATATATATATATATATATATATATAATATATATATATATATATATATATATATATATATATATATATATATATATATATATATATATATATATATATATATATATATATATATATATATATATATATACATATATATATATATATATATATATATATATATCTATATATATATATATATATATATATATATATATATATATATATATATATATATATATATATATTTATATACGCTTAAATAAGTTAAATAATGGTACATAAATAAATTACAGTAAGCGTAAACAATTTCGACACAAACAGATTGATTGGACGGTTTCCTAGAAGCGCAAGTTCAAATCCCCCGAATTAAATGTATGGCTTAGCGGTCAGAGATTGTAAAAGGTGTGGGTCCCAATCCCCCTACGTTAAAATTTTTATACGTTTTCTCAAAAATATTTTTTCATCCTTAATGTGAAATAACACTGTTAAAACTATTTATAACACTTGAATTCCCGTCATAAAAGTTATATAATAGGACCTAAGCTGTACTGTTTCCACACAACTGTACCTACTATTATCTGTATCAACTTGCTTATATTTAAGAGGCTCGTAATTTAGAATTACTTTCGTATGTTCTAAATAGAGATATATCTGTTCTAGATAGATAAAGTGCTATTCTTTTGCTGAAGAGCCATTTTTATATTTAGTTCCCATTACCTCATTACTGGTAAGATTTCCTCATTTATTATAATTTTCCAGGCTTATTATGATTCTGGATCAGGTGTTAGTTTTTCAATTTAATTTACCCTATTTAAATGCCAAGTGTCGTTGAATTCAAAATAATAAAGTCAAAATCTTTGTTGTCATGCATATTATATGTACTTATCAATATTTCTCTTACAGTAATGTTTATATTTATTTCTTTTATTATTTATTTTTATTAATTTTATATTTTATACCAATATTTCTTGCATAAATTTTATTAATTTTTTTTCTTCAAATATTTTAATAGCAGAATAGGCAGAGGGCTGATTTGCTGAACTAACTATAAGCCTTGCCTTTTCAGCAGAGCTGAGTGAAAAATAATACATTTCCCCAAGTGGGAATCGAACCCGCAATCGTCGCGTTTACAGACGAGCACTATTCCGCTGTACACTACACACCACGTAAGAAAAACTAAACGCAGATCTTAACTTTTAAATATAGTTTACCAGCATAGTTATTTTTAGTTTCTCACTATATCTTGTCGCACTAAGATCGGCAGAGGCAACTTAATGTTAAGTCATTCTAACAGCCACTTTCCTGTTAAATAAATTGCCATTTTACAATATAAAGAAGTTATATTATGCTTATTTCGCAGATTAAGTTGTGTTGCTTAAAATTATTTTTTAAGCGTTTTAAGTTGATTAAATAACATAAGATGAGACATATCTTAAAAGACCCACTCATTAATTAATACAAAAAATAAATTAGAAAAATCTGTGTGAATGTGTGAATACTCTTACTGCCTCTTTACTTATAATTTTTTATACAATAATAAAACTATTAATTCCTTGTATTATATTCCTATTTCATAAAGAAAGTAATCTTGTAGTAACTAGCTAACCTAACAAAATATGCGTAATAGTTCATCAGAAAACTTAAGAGTATCTATATAATGTGAGTGGTGTTGTATCACTCGCTTGTAGTACTCGGCGGGGGCGTTTGGGATCACGAAATCAACCTGGTAGAGTCCGAATTTAGATCTGGAAAAACAAAAATAGTATTGATCGAATTATCTGCAACAGAGAACGTTATTTTTGTTATGTATAAGTTGAATTGAAACATAGAACGCCATATTTTTAACATGCTTTTATTAACTTCGGTCGTATATATGTATGTATGTTTGTATGTATAATCTATATTGCAATCAAAATATGTTAAATTACAAATACAACAAAATATAGTTCCACGCAGTGGACTTATGTCTAAAAGAGATTTCTTCCAGCCAACCTGTGAAAGTGGGTGAAAGCAGTAAGTAGCGAGTAATAGATACTCGCTAATTACTGCTAATGTAACAGAAATTTTAAACATGAATTAGACGGACTTTGAAATGTTGGATCAATTCCCTCCACTGATAGTGCATTTTGGTTAATTTGTGTGTTTCGATTTTCTCGTCAAGCATTGAGCTGACACTGAGCTTATTATTTTTATTAAAACCTCCCGACGTAGAGCCGTGCCCTTTCAGCACTTCAGCACCTTGAATGACGCCTCTATGTATCTGCTATAATCTGGGCTACGTACGTTCTCTTCTCATATGCGCGGAAAGCATAAAATCCAGCAAGCGCTTTCTATACCAATTGCAACTCCTGGCCCATTAGAGAGTAGCTGCTAATGTACGATAACAAACAGGAAGGAGATAAGAAGCACGTGTATTTGATTAATTGCATACATACATACATTTGTTATTGCAATTTACCAAATATTAATTAACTTGTTGAATCTATCGGTATTAACAGTGAACGTGTTAATTAATGAATTTGTGATAATTTTAATATTGTAACTATTCAAAAATAAGGATGTTAATGTAAAAACAAAGTCGTTTTTTTTAAATAAATAAGCATGTGCAATAATTTACCTAAGTTAACTATAGGCTTAAGGATTAGATTGTGCTTTTACAGTCCGAGCTTCTCTTTATTCTAAACTAACAGATACTAATAGTTTAATCAGAAAATTCTAAGGTTAATGCTAACCTACTGTCATCGAATGAACTCTGGCAACAAGGCAAGCTCGCGACGTTGAGCTCCACCACTCAACAAGAAGGGGGTGCTTCTTGTTGAGTGGCGTAAGGCAGGCAGACAGGCATATATATATATATATATATATATATATATATATATATATATATATATATATATATATATATATATATATATATATATATATATATATATATATATATATATATATATATATATATATATATATATATACATTTATTACTTTAAGCACATTCTAGTTTATTATATTTAAATTTTCTCTGAATTGAAATTTATAGTACAAATCATTCCAGCTATATTAATTTTTTATATACACAAGTCATCATTCTTTGGCTAGTCCTAATATAATGGTCATATTGGGTAGAAAGACATGTAATTTTTCGATTTTTATTTTAATATAATTTAGCTTTACTTGGGGCTAACCGACGTAATTTCAATGCGTCTATTTCTTCTACGAAACCCTGATTGAACGCCAGGACAACAACTACTCTAGATGATGATTTAGGCTTATATAACCTAACCTATAACCGTGTCCAAATGAATTAAATATAATTAGTAGATATCAGTAATATAATCATAGTTAATCAAAGTAATTTGACTTTGAGTAATTCCTAAGTAAAAACAGGACAAATTGTGCTGTGCTTAAAATTGAAGTATTATCAACAGGAATAGTAAAATAACAATACAATAGGTATAAGGAAAAAAATATAAAGTAATTAGTGTATAAATACACATGGAGCTATTAGAGTTGACATCAGTTGGGACGTAGCAGGAGGAGTGTGAGCGCTTCGAGAGCTTAGTGGCAATCTGAAACAACAAGCCGCGATGTGGTGGAAGACGGTATTTGTAGGGTAAGTAATGTATTCTCGTCTTTTTAGCTTCTCGGTTTACCTCTCTGGCAGATTTCAGCTGTTTCTCTGAATTCAAGACAATGCACGTTGGGTGGCTGAGCTCAATGGCACATTGTTTATTTAAGATTGAAATGGTATTTATTATTTGTTCTTCTCCAAGATCGAGAGATCGATCTATCGAGCTTCCAGTCCGCAGCTGTTTTCAATAAATAATCAAATCAAATCAAATCAATATTCTTTATACAATTAAGCTATTTCAAGAACTTTCGAATCGTCAATTATTATAAGTGTCAGTATTGTACAGACCTTCAAGAAGCTATCACCAGCTCAGACGGCAGTTCTGCTGAGAAGAGCTGGCGGGAAATTCAACAGTTGCTTTTTAAATGTAAATTTACAATAAATTTACAACTGTGGTTAGCCTCCCGAATGAGCATCGACAGTACTTAACTCCACACACTAACATCCGTTTAATATTCTTGGAGTGAATAATATACTTTCCCTAATAATATGTTTTTTATCTTGACTTTAAATTGCTCAAAGAATAGAAGGAAAACAACATTACTTGTTAATAAGACATTTAGTACATATCTTTGAGCTTTTTTCAGCGTCCACGAAAATATAATATTCAAAACTGATTCAATATAGACATAGGCATATGCTTTTCTCTACATAGGCTTATTGAACTATATTTTCAAATATAAGCATTTCCTCAAGTAATTTACAATTCATTACCATTCGTTTGTTGGTATGGTAATGGTATTTTTAAACTAATAGTAAGTCTTCAAATATAAAAATTAAGAAATTACATTATTTCTAAGTAGCTAAAATACTTAAAAATTTCATCCACGTTCCTTTTTTTTTGAATTTTGAAATCATGTAAAGATATAAATAAGGCTGTTGACGAAATTATATTACAACTTGTTATAATATTTACAGCATCTTTATTGGCACATGCGTCGTTCAATGTGCTAAATTTCCTCCTGACTTCCGGTTTGGTGCGGCAACATCCTCCTACCAAGTAGAAGGAGCTTGGAACGCAAGTGGTAAGATTTTCTTAAGTTTTTGATTATAATTTGACAAACACACGTTCAAGTATATGTTTAATTATATAACATGGATAATTAACTATATCACTGATTCTTTTCTTATGCTCATTTCAACATAGTACTCAATAGTATTTAAAAAAAGTAATAGTACTTTAAAGTAATATAGTTAAACAAAATCTTTTTTTTATATTAACAGACAAGTCCGTAAATGTTTGGGATCATTTCGTACATTCAAAACCAGATAGAATTGAAGATTTGTCCAATGGTGACATTGCTTGTGACAGCTACAACAATTGGCAAAGAGACATAGAAATGTGTGAAGAGTTGGGCCTTCATTTCTATAGGTAAGAAAGTTATTTATCGCAAGAAAACTTCCATTTAAAAAAAAATAGAGAATATAAAAAATATCCACTCAATATTTATTATAAAAAAAAATTGTTTAAAATATAACAGTAGGCTTTAATGTTTATAATAAAGCCATTTTAATTAAGAAACAGAGCAATTTACGTGGCATAAGATCTCATATACAAATTTTATGAACATATTTATATATTTTATTTTTGTTCTCCAGATTTTCTCTTTCGTGGACAAGAATATTGCCGACTGGTTATCCATATGAAATAAGTAAAACTGGAACGGAGTTCTATAATAATCTAATAAACGGTTTGATTGCGAAGAACATAGAGCCTGTAGTTACTATATATCATTGGGATCTACCACAGAATTTACAGGATTTGGGTAACTTATTTACTGTACACATTTAATACATTTTTTAGCTTATTGGAATTATTCGACAAAATTAATGAAATATCATGTGAATATTTTCCCATTTTTCCATTTCCGTCTGAACAGCCAGAAATCACTGCCATACTGTGACGTACCATAATTTTGCAAAGTAAATAAATAAAAATATATTGATCCATTTATTTGTAATTTTACTAGGGGGATGGGCCAATCCGTTAATAGTAGATTGGTTTGCCGACTACGCTAGAGTTGTGTACACTCTATTCGCTGATCGTGTCAAGATTTTCATTACGTTGAACGAACCTACAGCATTCTGCGACTTTTCCTTCAACATGGGAATTCACGCACCAGGAATAGTTAGCACTGGTATTGGGAGCTACTTATGCAACAAACACGTTTTATTGGCTCACGCAAAAGCATGGAGAATATATGATAAAGAATTTAGACCCAAATACGACGGTAAGAAAAAGAAAGATTCATTTTTTTATAATATTTCAAGCATTTACTTAAATTGTGAATATAATTAAACGTTGTATAATTTAAATTTCAGGTAAAATAGGCATAACCAATTTTCTTTTATGGTTGGAGGCAGAGAATAAAGATGAAGAAGAAGCAGCAATACTTGCCAGGGAATTTATGGTCCGTGTAACACTTTAAATTGCAGTTTTTGTTTTATGTGGCTATGATATTTGTAAAAATACTTACTTGTTAAACGGTTAATAATATTTTTAGATTGGAATGTATACATATCCAATATATTCTGAAAAAGGTGGCTGGCCTCCTCTTGTTGAGAAACACATGAAAGACAGATGTGAGAGTCAAGGTTGGACAAAGTCAAGATTGCCAGAATTAACTCCAGAGGATATTAATCTTATTAAAGGTACGTTATAATAAATAAGTCATGTTATTTAAAATAATATTAATAAAAATAATATAATATTGAAATTCGCATATGATAAATTATGGTATTTTTTTAGGAACTGCCGATTTTATCGGTTTTAACTATTACACAGCTCGTACTGTGCGTAAAGCAAAGGATGGCGAGCAGCTTGGCCAGTGGCCTATGGAGGGAAATTATGATTTCGATCTTATATTTTCCGTTCGACCAGAATGGAAAAATGGTGCTGACTGGTTCTATGTACGTATATTGTATGTCATGTATATTTATTAGTCAATATTGGATAGAATTATATAATATTTTTTTAATTAATTACAACACATCACAGCCTGGACATATGTATTATATATATATTTATTCACTAAAAAATTGTGGCTTTTCGCTGTATCCCGCATAAAGTAGGGTATGCAAAGATAATCTAGTGTTAAGTCATTCTGTTTCCGCCTTCCGCCTTTTGAGCAATTGTGTGTTGTGCGGCGGAACTCAACGCCGCGCTATGTCTTGTTACTTGTACAAGGAAGATGAAATAATCCATTCTCCCCTCATGGGGATCAGACCCACAATCGTCATACACTACTTTACACTTATACCCTGCGCTGCTGCGCCATGACGACCCAGAAAATATAAATAACAGAAGTATTAAACTAAAAATTGACTATGTCGAAATATGGACATTTATTGAATTTGGTCTTTATTTTAGATATATCCAGTAGGTCTTCGCTATCTCTTACGTTGGTTGAATGATAAATTCGGAAATATGCCAATTTATATAACGGAAAATGGTTACGCTGATACAATTTCTGGATTGGAAGATGTCAACCGCGTGCAATACTGCAAAGATCATTTAGAGCAGGTAACTTAAATACTTAAAGAAAACATATAAAAATTTAAACGCAGCGGGATTTGTACCCGCGCCTCATGAAAACCTTCCATAAGGTTCAAATCCCGTGTTTTTCTAGATTCTTAATGTGGATTAACACTTTAAAAATCATTAAAATACAGGTAACTTATTTATAAACGTTCACATTTATCTTTGGTGCAGTCTCGTAAGCAAAAATATATTAATTTATGTGATCTATAATAATTAATATTATTTTTTTTATAACAGGTTCTTCTGTCTATAAATGAAGATGGAATGGACATAAAGTGCTATACAGCGTGGACTATGATGGACAATTTCGAATGGGCTTTTGGATACAAGTAATTATATTTTGCACTTTATTTACGTATATATACAAGTACATCCCGCTATTAGCAAGTACGCAGAGGAAACCTTTCATTCACCTTGCGAGGCATTACGTGTTGTGTAGTGGAACTCATCGCGCTCTTTTTACCTTGTTGCTAGAGCGAAGAAACGGAAAATAATTCATTCTCCCCGAGTGGGAATCGATTCCACAAGCCGTCGTGTTTACAGACAGACGCTGCACTTCTGCGCCACGATGATCCTCAATTATATAACTAGAACTAATTTTGCTACATACATATAGTATGCTGTATGCTGTATATAGTATAAAGCTTCATTTTGCATTTATTTTTAGGCTCAAATTTGGACTTTACGAAGTGGACTTCGAGGATCCCAAACGCACTCGTCGCCCTCGCGCTTCCGCTAAGTTCTACAAGCAGGTGATCAAGCAACACGGTCTCGATGTAGATAGCGACAATAAAATTACTGATGAATTTTAATATGTCTTTTATTTAAATTCCATGGAAATTAAACATATTGTAGTTTTTAAATTTTTATAATCTGGGAAGGATTATCTTTGAAATCTATATATTAATACGTGAAGCAAAAGCTTTGGGGGTCCACTTTAAACACTTATTTTTTAGAAAACGTATCGGGATTTGGTCCCACCCCATTTGGAATATGTCCAAGCGCTCTGACCACTAAGTCATACGCTTAAATAAGTTAAATAATGGTACATAAATAAATTACAGTAAGCGTAAACAATTTCGACACAATCAGATTGATTGGACGGTTTCCTAGAAGCGCAAGTTCAAATACCCCGAATTAAATGTATGGCTTAGCGGTCAGAGATTGTAAAAGGTGTGGGTCCCAATCCCCCTATGTTAAAATTTTTATACGTTTTCTCAAAAATATTTTTTCATCCATAACGTGAAATAACACTGTTAAAACTATTTATAACACTTTCTTTCTGTCATAAAAGTTATATAATAGGACCTAAGCTGTACTGTTTCCACACAACTGTACCTACTATTATCTGTATCAACTTGCTTATATTTAAGAGGCTCGTAATTTAGAATTACTTTCGTATGTTCTAAATAGAGATATATCTGTTCTAGATAGATAAAGTGCTATTCTTTTGCTGAAGAGCCATTTTCATATTTAGTTCCCATTACCTCATTACTGGTAAGATTTTCTCATTTATTATAACTTTCCAGGCTTATTATGATTCTGGATCAGGTATTAGTTTTTCAATTTAATTTACCCTATTTTAATGAGTCAGATCACGTCAAGTGGACCCCCCTTTTACCACTTGAAGATAGAAAACTTATTTAAGTATAATTATCGAAAGTAGTTATACCTAAAAATCATCCCTCAAAACAATTTTTGAAAATTTTGAGTTTAACAACAATTTTTTTGACAATAAACATTTTCGCTACTTAAAATTAAAAAATTAATTTTAAAAAACCTAATAAACGTAACTAAACGACATTTTCAGCGATTATAGTAAAATATCTATAATTTCAAATAAAATTATTTTGAAAATTTTATTTGGTTATTTTCATATTTTTTATTAATTTTTAAATAAACAAATTGAAATTTGAATGACTTCTCAGTACGATAATCGAATTTTTTTTAGTAATACGCGATATACATTTAAGTTCTTGATTTAGAAATAAAATTTCACTGCCCGGTATTAGTTTAAATTATATGAATTTTTATATGACGCAGCGGCGAGCGATACAAGTGCTGCGCGCTACTGAGCTTAACTGTTAAGGCTATAGATCGCTACAGATTATTCAACTGTTCAATTGAAGTAATAATTTCAAAAATATATGTTAATTACTCTGTGCAAATGTTATTAATAATATAAATAACAATAAAAAAAAACTACACTGTAAAGATTATTTATTAAATAGTTGTGTATTGTATTATTTCATAAAGAAAGTAATCTTGTAGTATCTAGCTTACCTAACAAAATATGCATAATAGTTCATCAGAGAACTTAAGAGTATCTATATAATGTGAGTGGTGTTGTATCACTCGCTTGTAGTACTCGGCAGAGGCGTGAGGACGGCGGGGGCGTTTGGGATCACTAGAGCTGCGCCCCTTCAGCACTTCAGCACCCTCAATGACGCCTCTATGTATCTGCTATAATCTGGGCTACGTACGTTCTCTTCTCATATGCGCGGAAAGCATAAAATCCAGCAAGCGCTTCCTATACCGATTGCAACTCCTGGCCCATTAGAGAGTAGCTGCTACTGTACGATAACAAACAGGAAGGAGATAAGAAGCACGTGTATTTGATTAATTGCATACATACATACATTTGTTATTGCAATTTACCAAATATTAATTAACTTGTTGAATCTATCGGTATTAACAGTGAACGTGTTAATTAATGAATTTGTGATAATTTTAATATTGTAACTATTCAAAAATAAGGATGTTTATTTAAAAACAAAGTCGTTTTTTTTAAATAAATGAGCTTGTGCAATAAATTACCTAAGTTAACTATAGGCTTAAGGATAAAGGGCTTCTTAGATTGTGCTTTTACAGTCCGAGCTTCTCTTTATTCTAAACTAACAGATACTAATAGTTTAATCAGAAAATACTAAAGTTAATGTTAACCTACTGTCATCGAATGAACTCTGGCAACAAGGCAAGCTCGCGACGTTGAATTCCGCCACTCAATAAGAAGGGGGCGCTTCTTGTTGAGTGGCGCAAGGCAGGCAGTGGGGTCAAGAGTGATTTATCACTAGGTTACTTCGTACTGTTAAGGTACGTTGCCTACAGTTCTATATGTGCGGGATACAGCATGTGAAGATATATTTAAGGTTTATATATAAAGCACATTTGTAGATTTATAATATGATGTCGTAAATAAATATATTTTTTGCACTTGCACCGCAAACACTGGCTGTACTCGTACATTACGATCTATCTAACTAGTATACCACAGTATTATATAACCACCTCCACCTGATCCACATATCACACTATCATTGAAAAAACACGACCGGGCTCCCATAATTGTCCACCTCGCAGTTAATTTAGAAAGTGGACTCTTTGTCTATATTATTCATATCATATCTGTAGTGGACTAAAAGTTCTTAATGACCCGCATGACACAGCATTCTTCACGTTATGTGCCCAAAATCATGTCAGGAAAATACTGACACGTGACACAGTTCCAAGTTGCTATACATGGATACAGAATTTTTAAAATTTTTGCCTGGCGAAATCTAGGTACTGCTTTGAAGGTGTAATAGATAATGGATGCTCTTGGTAGCGCCTACATGATTGAATTGAATGATTTTATCCGAGTGATTTTGTAAATGTTCCAAATACCTTTACACACCTGAAAAGAGCACATGGTGTTATTTTATTTATATTTTTATTTTTTTTCATCGTGTAGTGTCTGGCGCATGACTGTCGTGACACTCAGGCACAGCGTCTGCCTGTAAACACGTTTGTGGGTTCGATTCCTTTTAGGGGAGAATGAACTACTTTATTTGTCTTGACACTAGGTTCCTTCAACCTACGGTTTCCTCAGCCTACCCTTCCATGTGCGGGATACAGCGTGAAGCTAAAAAAAATAATGTCATTTACTAATACTTATCTTACAGCATGCTTGTAAAAGGCTATAGGGATCTTAGAAGACAATTTTATATTTATATTTTCTGGGATAAGCATTGCATACGTATATATATATATATATATATATATATATATATATATATATATATATATATATATATATATATATATATATATATATATATATATATATATATATCTTCTTCTTCTTCTTCCTGGCATTAGTCCCGGCTTTTTGCCAGGGTCTGCCTTCCGACTAAGACCAATCGGTCCATATGAGTGGCGAAGTGGTTTTTTGTGGAGCGATTGCCATCTGACCTCCAAACCCATTACTGGGAGAAACCAAGAAGGAAAGGGAATAAGAGGCAGAAAGACTTCCGTTCTAGTTTATTATATTTAAATTTTCTCACAATTTAAATTTATATTACAAATCGTTCCAGCTATATTAATTTTTTATATACACCAGTCATCATTCTTTGGCTAGTCCTGATATAATGGTCATATTAGGTAGAAAGACATGTATTTTTTCGATTTTTATTTTAATATAATTTAGCTTTACTTGGGGCTAACCGACGTAATTTCAATGCGTCTATTTCTTCTACGAAACCCTGATTGAACGCCAGGACAACAACTACTCTAGATGATGATTTAGGCTTATATAACCTAACCTATAACCGTGTCCAAATGAATTAAATATAATTAGTAGATATCAGTAATATAATCATAGTTAATCATAGTAATTTGACTTTGAGTAATTCCTAAGTAAAAACAGGACAAATTGTGCTGTGCTTAAAATTGAAGTATTATCAACAGGAATAGTAAAATAACAATACAATAGGTATAAGGAAAAAAATATAAAGTAATTAGTGTATAAATACACTTGGAGCTATTAGAGTTGACATCAGTTGGGACGTAGCAGGAGGAGTGTGAGCGCTTCGAGAGCTTAGTGGCAATCTGAAACAACAAGCCGCGATGTGGTGGAAGACGGTATTTGTAGGGTAAGTAATGTATTCTCGTCTTTTTAGCTTCTCGGTTTACCTCTCTGGCAGATTTCAGCTGTTTCTCTGAATTCAAGACAATGCACGTTGGGTGGCTGAGCTCAATGGCACATTGTTTATTTAAGATTGAAATGGTATTTATTATTTGTTCTTCTCCAAGATCGAGAGATCGATCTATCGAGCTTCCAGTCCGCAGCTGTTTTCAATAAATAATCAAATCAAATCAAATCAATATTCTTTATACAATTAAGCTATTTCAAGAACTTTCGAATCGTCAATTATTATAAGTGTCAGTATTGTACAGACCTTCAAGAAGCTATCACCAGCTCAGACGGCAGTTCTGCTGAGAAGAGCTGGCGGGAAATTCAACAGTTGCTTTTTAAATGTAAATTTACAATAAATTTACAACTGTGGTTAGCCTCCCGAATGAGCATCGACAGTACTTAACTCCACACACTAACATCCGTTTAATATTCTTGGAGTGAATAATATACTTTCACTAATAATATGTTTTTTATCTTGACTTTAAATTGCTCAAAGAATAGAAGGAAAACAACATTACTTGTTAATAAGACATTTAGTACATATCTTTGAGCTTTTTTCAGCGTCCACGAAAATATAATATTCAAAACTGATTCAATATAGACATAGGCATATGCTTTTCTCTACATAGGCTTATTGAACTATATTTTCAAATATAAGCATTTCCTCAAGTAATTTACAATTCATTACCATTCGTTTGTTGGTATGGTAATGGTATTTTTAAACTAATAGTAAGTCTTCAAATATAAAAATTAAGAAATTACATTATTTCTAAGTAGCTAAAATACTTAAAAATTTCATCCACGTTCCTTTTTTTTTGAATTTTGAAATCATTTAAAGATATAAATAAGGCTGTTGACGAAATTATATTACAACTTGTTATAATATTTACAGCATCTTTATTGGCACATGCGTCGTTCAATGTGCTAAATTTCCTCCTGACTTCCGGTTTGGTGCGGCAACATCCTCCTACCAAGTAGAAGGAGCTTGGAACGCAAGTGGTAAGATTTTCTTAAGTTTTTGATTATAATTTGACAAACACACGTTCAAGTATATGTTTAATTATATAACATGGATAATTAACTATATCACTGATTCTTTTCTTATGCTCATTTCAACATAGTACTCAATAGTATTTAAAAAAAGTAATAGTACTTTAAAGTAATATAGTTAAACAAAATCTTTTTTTTATATTAACAGACAAGTCCGTAAATGTTTGGGATCATTTCGTACATTCAAAACCAGATAGAATTGAAGATTTGTCCAATGGTGACATTGCTTGTGACAGCTACAACAATTGGCAAAGAGACATAGAAATGTGTGAAGAGTTGGGCCTTCATTTCTATAGGTAAGAAAGTTATTTATCGCAAGAAAACTTCCATTTAAAAAAAATAGAGAATATAAAAAATATCCACTCAATATTTATTATAAAAAAAAATTGTTTAAAATATAACAGTAGGCTTTAATGTTTATAATAAAGCCATTTTAATTAAGAAACAGAGCAATTTACGTGGCATAAGATCTCATATACAAATTTTATGAACATATTTATATATTTTATTTTTGTTCTCCAGATTTTCTCTTTCGTGGACAAGAATATTGCCGACTGGTTATCCATATGAAATAAGTAAAACTGGAACGGAGTTCTATAATAATCTAATAAACGGTTTGATTGCGAAGAACATAGAGCCTGTAGTTACTATATATCATTGGGATCTACCACAGAATTTACAGGATTTGGGTAACTTATTTACTGTACACATTTAATACATTTTTTAGCTTATTGGAATTATTCGACAAAATTAATGAAATATCATGTGAATATTTTCCCATTTTTCCATTTCCGTCTGAACAGCCAGAAATCACTGCCATACTATGACGTACCATAATTTTGCAAAGTAAATAAATAAAAATATATTGATCCATTTATTTGTAATTTTACTAGGGGGATGGGCCAATCCGTTAATAGTAGATTGGTTTGCCGACTACGCTAGAGTTGTGTACACTCTATTCGCTGATCGTGTCAAGATTTTCATTACGTTGAACGAACCTACAGCATTCTGCGACTTTTCCTTCAACATGGGAATTCACGCACCAGGAATAGTTAGCACTGGTATTGGGAGCTACTTATGCAACAAACACGTTTTATTGGCTCACGCAAAAGCATGGAGAATATATGATAAAGAATTTAGACCCAAATACAACGGTAAGATTCATTCAGAAAGATTCATTTTTTTATAATATTTCAAGCATTTACTTAAATTGTGAATATAATTAAACGTTGTATAATTTAAATTTCAGGTAAAATAGGCATAACCAATTTTCTTTTATGGTTGGAGGCAGAGAATAAAGATGAAGAAGAAGCAGCAATACTTGCCAGGGAATTTATGGTCCGTGTAACACTTTAAATTGCAGTTTTTGTTTTATGTGGCTATGATATTTGTAAAAATAAACTTGTTAAACGGTTAATAATATTTTTAGATTGGAATGTATACATATCCAATATATTCTAAAAAAGGTGGCTGGCCTCCTCTTGTTGAGAAACACATGAAAGACAGATGTGAGAGTCAAGGTTGGACAAAGTCAAGATTGCCAGAATTAACTCCAGAGGATATTAATCTTATTAAAGGTACGTTATAATAAATAAGTCATCTTATTTAAAATAATATTAATAAAAATAATATAATATTGAAATTCGCATATGATAAATTATGGTATTTTTTTAGGAACTGCCGATTTTATCGGTTTTAACTATTACACAGCTCGTACTGTGCGTAAAGCAAAGGATGGCGAGCAGCTTGGCCAGTGGCCTATGGAGGGAAATTATGATTTCGATCTTATATTTTCCGTTCGACCAGAATGGAAAAATGGTGCTGACTGGTTCTATGTACGTATATTGTATGTCATGTATATTTATTAGTCAATATTGGATAGAATTATATAATATTTTTTTAATTAATTACAACACATCACAGCCTGGACATATGTATTATATATATATTTATTCACTAAAAAATTGTGGCTTTTCGCTGTATCCCGCATAAAGTAGGGTATGCAAAGATAATCTAGTGTTAAGTCATTCTGTTTCCGCCTTCCGCCTTTTGAGCAATTGTGTGTTGTGCGGCGGAACTCAACGCCGCGCTATGTCTTGTTACTTGTACAAGGAAGATGAAATAATCCATTCTCCCCTCATGGGGATCAGACCCACAATCGTCATACACTACTTTACACTTATACCCTGCGCTGCTGCGCCATGACGACCCAGAAAATATAAATAACAGAAGTATTAAACTAAAAATTGACTATGTCGAAATATGGACATTTATTGAATTTGGTCTTTATTTTAGATATATCCAGTAGGTCTTCGCTATCTCTTACGTTGGTTGAATGATAAATTCGGAAATATGCCAGTTTATATAACGGAAAATGGTTACGCTGATACAATTTCTGGATTGGAAGATGTCAACCGCGTGCAATACTGCAAAGATCATTTAGAGCAGGTAACTTAAATACTTAAAGAAAACATATAAAAATTTAAACGCAGCGGGATTTGTACCCGCGCCTCATGAAAACCTTCCATAAGGTTCAAATCCCGTGTTTTTCTAGATCCTTAATGTGGATTAACACTTTAAAAATCATTAAAATACAGGTAACTTATTTATATACGTTCACATTTATCTTTGGTGCAGTCTCGTAAGCAAAAATATATTAATTTATGTGATCTATAATAATTAATATTATTTTTTTGATAACAGGTTCTTCTGTCTATAAATGAAGATGGAATGGACATAAAGTGCTATACAGCGTGGACTATGATGGACAATTTCGAATGGGCTTTTGGATACAAGTAATTATATTTTGCACTTTATTTACGTATATATACAAGTACATCCCGCTATTAGCAAGTACGCAGAGGAAACCTTTCATTCACCTTGCGAGGCATTACGTGTTGTGTAGTGGAACTCATCGCGCTCTTTTTGCCTTGTTGCTAGAGCGAAGAAACGGAAAATAATTCATTCTCCCCGAGTGGGAATCGATTCCACAAGCCGTCGTGTTTACAGGCAGACGCTGCACCTCTGCGCCACGATGATCCTCAATTATATAACTAGAACTAATTTTGCTACATACATATAGTATGCAGTATGCTGTATATAGTATAAAGCTTTATATTGCATTTATTTTTAGGCTCAAATTTGGACTTTACGAAGTGGACTTCGAGGATCCCAAACGCACTCGTCGCCCTCGCGCTTCCGCTAAGTTCTACAAGCAGGTGATCAAGCAACACGGTCTCGATGTAGATAGCGACAATAAAATTACTGATGAATTTTAATATGTCTTTTATTTAAATTCCATGGAAAATAAACATATTGTAGTTTTTAAATTTTTATAATCTGGGAAGGATTATCTTTGAAATCTATATATTAATACGTGAAGCAAAAGCTTTGGACCCCTTTTTACGAAAACTGCGCGGTCGTAGGGGTATTAAGTTTGGCACACTTATATTGTATGTGTAGGAGAAGTGCAGAACGCTAATATTGTTCAATAAAAACGCTTATAAAGTACATTAAATCAATAAATTTAGCAATATAACTTTGTATAAAGTGACATACACGCTGCTATGGCAACGCGTATTTCACGCGTCAACGGTTCCTCTAGTGATTATAAATATTTAAAGACTGTTAGTGGGAAGTTGAGATTGTTTAACTTTAAACACTTATTTTTTAGAAAACGTATCGGGATTTGGTCCCACCCCATTTGGAATCTGTCCAAGCGCTCTGACCACTAAGTCATACGCTTAAATAAGTTAAATAATGGTACATAAATAAATTACAGTAAGCGTAAACAATTTCGACACAAACAGATTGATTGGACGGTTTCCTAGAAGCGCAAGTTCAAATCCCCCGAATTAAATGTATGGCTTAGCGGTCAGAGATTGTAAAAGGTGTGGGTCCCAATCCCCCTACGTTAAAATTTTTATACGTTTTCTCAAAAATATTTTTTCATCCTTAATGTGAAATAACAATGTTTAAATTATTTATAACACTTAAATTCCCGTCATAAAAGTTATATAATTGGACCTAAGCTGTACTGTTTCCACACAGCTGTACCTACTATTATCTGTATCAACTTGCTTATATTTAAGAGGCTCGTAATTTAGAATTACTTTCGTATGTTCTGAATAGAGATATATCTGTTCTAGATAGATAAAGTGCTATTCTTTTGCTGAAGAGCCATTTTTATATTTAGTTCCCATTACCTCATTACTGGTAAGATTTCCTCATTTATTATAATTTTCCAGGCTTATTATGATTCTGGATCAGGTGTTAGTTTTTCAATTTAATTTACCCTATTTTAATGCCAAGTGGCGTTGAATTCAAAATAACAAAGTCAAAATCTTTGTTATCATGCATATAATATGTACTCATCAATATTTCTCTTACACTAATGTTTATATTTATTTCTTTTATTATTTTTTTATTAATTTTATATTTTATACCAATATTTCTTGCATAAATTTTATTTAATTTATTTTTCCAAATATTTTAATAGCAGAGTAGGCAGAGGGCTGATTTGCTGAACTAACTCAAAGCCTTGCCTTTTCAGCATAGCTGAGTGAAAAATAATACATTTCCCCAAGTAGGAATCGAACCCGCAATCGTCGCATTTACAGACGAGCACTATTCCGCTATACACAACACACACACCACGTAAGAAAAACTAAACGCAGATCTTAACTTTAAAATATTCCACAGTACGGGACTTCATTTAGAACCTTGAGGTAGACAAATTTGATAATAAAACTGGAGTCTTGTCTAGTCTACGATAAAGACAGAAGCTATAATTTGTTATTTTTAGTTTCTCACTATATCTTGTCGCACTAAGATAGGCAGAGGCAACTTAATGTTAAGTCATTATGACAGTCACTTTTCTAATAAATGAATTGCCATTTTATAATATAAAGAAGGTATATTATGCTTATTTCGCAGATTAAGTTGTGTTGCTTTAAATTGTATTTTAAGCGTTTTAAGCTGATTAAATTACATATCTTAAAAGACCCACTCATTAATTAATACAAAAAATTAAATTAGAAAAATCTGTGTGAATGTGTGAATACTCTTACTGCCTCTTTACTTATAATTTTTTATACAATAACAAAATTCTTAATTCCTTGTATTATATTCCTATTTCATAAAGAAAGTAATCTTGTAGTAACTAGCTAACCTAACAAAATATGCATAATAGTTCATCAGAAAACTTAAGAGTATCTATATAATGTGAGTGGTGTTGTATCACTCGCTTGTAGTACTCGGCGGGGGCGTTTGGGATCACGAAATCAACCTGGTAGAGTCCGAATTTAGATCTGGAAAAACAAAAATAGTATTGATCGAATTATCTGCAACAGAGAACGTTATTTTTGTTATGTATAAGTTGAATTGAAACATAGAACGCCATATTTTTAACATGCTTTTATTAACTTCGGTCGTATATATGTATGTATGTTTGTATGTATAATCTATATTGCAATCAAAATATGTTGAATTACAAATACAACAAAATATATTTCCACGCAGTGGACTTATGTCTAAAAGAGATTTCTTCCAGCCAACCTGTGAAAGTGGGTGAAAGCAGTAAGTAGCGAGTAATAGATACTCGCTTATTACTGCTAATGTAACAGAAATTTTAAACATGAATTAGACGGACTTTGAAATGTTGGATTAATTCCCTCCACTGATAGTGCATTTTGGTTAATTTGTGTGTTTCGATTTTCTCGTCAAGCATTGAGCTGACACTGAGCTTATTATTTTTATTAAAACCTCCCGACGTAGAGCCGTGCCCTTTCAGCACTTCAGCACCTTGAATGACACCTCTATGTATCTGCTATAATCTGGGCTACGTACGTTCTCTTCTCATATGCGCGGAAAGCATAAAATCCAGCAAGCGCTTCCTATACCGATTGCAACTCCTGGCCCATTAGAGAGTAGCTGCTACTGTACGATAAGAAACAGGAAGGAGATAAGAAGCACGTGTATTTGATTAATTGCATACATACATACATTTGTTATTGGAAATGTTTTTTCATCTATAACGTGAAATAACACTGTTAAAACTATTTATAACACTTGAATTCCTTTCATACAAGTTATATAATAGGACCTAAGCTTTCATACAAGTTATATAACAGGACCTAAGCTGTACTGTTTCCACACAGCTGTACCTACTATTATCTGTATCAACTTGCTTATATTTAAGAGGCTCGTAATTTAGAATTACTTTCGTATGTTCTAAATAGAGATATATCTGTTCTAGATAGATAGAGTGCTTATCTTTTGCTGAAGAGCCATTTTCATATTTAATTCCCATAACCTCATTACTGGTAAGATTTCCTTATTTATTATAATTTTCCAGGCTTATTATGATTCTGGATCAGGTGTTAGTTTTTCAATTTAATTTACCTTTTACGACTTGATGATAGAAAACTTATTAAAGTATAATTATCGAAAGTAGTTATACCTAAAAATCATCCCTCAAAACAATTTTTGAAAATTTTGAGTTTAACAACAATTTTTTTGACAATAAACATTTTCGCTACTTTAAATTAAAAAAATAATTTTAAAAAAGCTAATGAACGTAACTTAACTTAATTTTCAGCGATTATAGTAAAATATCTATAATTTGAAATAAAATTATTTTGAAAATTTTATTTGGTTATTTTCATATTTTTTATTAATTTTTAAATAAACAAATTGAAATTTGAATGACTTCTCAGTACGATAATCGAATTTTTTTTATAGTAATACGCGATATACATTTAATTTCAAGATTTAGAAATAAAATTTCACTGCCCCGTATTAGTTTAAATAATATGAATTTTTATATGACGCAGCGGCGAGCGATACAAGTGCTGCGCGCTACTGAGCTTAGCTGTTAAGACTATAGATCGGTACAGATTATTCAACTGTTCAATTGAAGTAATAATTTCAAAAATATATGTTAATTACTATGTGCAAATGTTGTTAATAATATAAATAAAAATAAAAAAAAAATACACTGTAAAGATTATTTATTAAATAGTTGTGTATTGTATTATTTCATAAAGAAAGTAATCTTGTAGTATCTAGCTAACCTAACAAAATATGCATAATAGTTCATCAGAGAACTTAAGAGTATCTATATAATGTGAGTGGTGTTGTATCACTCGCTTGTAGTACTCGGCAGAGGCGTGAGGACGGCGGGGGCGTTTGGGATCACTAGAGCTGCGCCCCTTCAGCACTTCAGCACCCTCAATGACGCCTCTATGTATCTGCTATAATCTGGGCTACGTACGTTCTCTTCTCATATGCGCGGAAAGCATAAAATCCAGCAAGCGCTTTCTATACCAATTGCAACTCCTGGCCCATTAGAGAGTAGCTGCTACTGTACGATAACAAACAGGAAGGAGATAAGAAGCACATGTATTTGATCAATTACATGCAGTTGTTATTGTAATTTTTTTTAATTTTAATTTACTTGTTGAATCTATTACTGTTCACGATTTCATAATGTCATGATTTTTTCTTTCAAAACAAACATTTATTGGCCAGAGACCGTAGCCGTGAGACATTGTTTAACCATAAACAAAATGGGTATGGCTTAACACGTAAAATATAGAATTGGAATACGAGGCAGAAAGGGCGAACACAGCGGATTAGTGCTCGTCTGTAAGTGCGGCAATTGCGGGTTCGATTCCCACTTGGGGAAATGTATTACTTTTCACTCAGTTCTGCTGAAAAGGCAAGGCTTTGAGTTAGTTCAGCAAATCAGCCCTCTGCCTACTCTGCTATTAAAATATTTGAAAAAAAAAGTTAAATAAAATTTATGCAAGAAATATTGGTATAAAATATAAAATTATTAAAAAAATAATAAAAGAAATAAATATAAACATTAGTGTAAGAGAAATATTGATGAGTACATATTATATGCATGACAACAAACATTTTGACTTTATTATTTTGAATTCAACGCCACTTGGCATTAAAATAGGATAAATTAAATTTAAAAAACTAACACCTGATCCAGAATCATAATAAGCCTGGAAAATTATAATAAATGAGGAAATCTTACCAGTAATGAGGTAATGGGAACTAAGTATGAAAATGGCTCTTCAGCTAAAGGTAAGCACTCTATCTATCTAGAACAGATATATCCCTATTAAGAACATGCGAAAGTAATTCTAAATTACGAGCCTCTTAAATATCAACAAGTTGATACAGATAATAGTAGGTACAGTTGTGTGGAAACAGTACAGCTTAGGTCCTATTATATAACTTTTATGACGGGAATTCAAGTGTTATAAATAGTTTTAACAGTGTTATTTCACATAAAAATGTATAAAAATATTAACATAAGGGGATTTGGACCCACACCTTTTACAATCTCTGACCGCTAAGCCATACATTTAATTCGGGGGATTTGAACTTGCGCTTCTAGGAAACCGTCCAATCAATCTGTTTGTGTCGAAATTGTTTACGCTTACTGTAATTTATTTATGTACCATTATTTAACTTATTTAAGCGTATGACTTAGTGGTCAGAGCGCTTGGACAGATTCCAAACGGGGTGGGACCAAATCCCGATACGTTTTCTAAAAAATAAGTGTGTAAAGTTATACAATCTCAACTTCCCACTAACAGTCTTTAAATATTTATAATCACTAGAGGAACCGTTGACGCGTGAAATACGCGTTGCCATAGCAGCGTGTATGTCATTTTATACAAAAGTTATATTGCTAAATTTATTGATTTAATGTACATTATAAGCGTTTTTAGTGAACAAAATTAGCGTTCTGTACTTCTCCTACACATACAATATAAGTGTGCCAAACTTGATACCCCTCCGACCGCGCAGTTTTCGTAAAAAGGGGTCCAAAGCTTTTGCTTCACGTATTAATATATAGATCTCAAAGATAATCCTTCCCAGATTATAAAAATTTAAAAACTACAATATGTTTGTTTTACAAGGAATTCAAATAAAAGAAATATTAGAGTTCATCGGTAATTTTATTGTCGCTATCTACATCGAGACCGTGTTGCTTGATCACCTGCTTGTAGAACTTAGCGGAAGCGCGAGGGCGACGAGTGCGTTTGGGATCCTCGAAGTCCACTTCGTAAAGTCCAAATTTGAGCCTAAAAATAAATGCAATATAAAGCTTTATACTATATACATCATTCAGTATATATTTTGTGTGTGTAGCAAAATTAGTTCTTGAAACATAATTGAGGATCATCGTGGCGCAGAGGTGCAGCGTCTGCCTGTAAACACGACGGCTTGTGGAATCGATTCCCACTCGGGGAGAATGAATTATTTTCCGTTTCTTCGCTCTAGCAACAAGGCAATAAGAGCGCGATGAGTTCCACTACACAACACGTAATGCCTCGCAAGGTGAATGAAAGGTTTCCTCTGCGTACTTGCTAATAGCGGGATGTACTTGTATATATACGTAAATAAAGTGCAAAATATAATTACTTGTATCCAAAAGCCCATTCGAAATTGTCCATCATAGTCCACGCTGTATAGCACTTTATGTCCACTCCATCTTCATTTATAGACAGAAGAACCTGTTATCAAAAAAATTATATTATATATTATAGATCACATGAATTAATTATAAATATTAACAACATAAGTTATATAAACATATTATGCTTGAGTATTAAAATAATAATATTATTATTATCAAATTTACTTGTTTCTCTAAATATAATATATTTTTGTTTACGAGACTGCACCAAAGATAAATGTGAACGTATATAAATAAGTTACCTGTATTTTAAAGATTTTTAAAGTGTTTATCCACATTAAGGATCTAGAAAAACACGGGATTTGAACCTTATGGAAGGTTTTCATGAGGCGCGGGTACAAATCCCGCTGCGTTTAAATTTTTATATGTTTTCTTTAAGTATTTAAGTTACCTGCTCTAAATGATCTTTGCAGTATTGCACGCGGTTGACATCTTCCAATCCAGAAATTGTATCAGCGTAACCATTTTCCGTTATATAAACTGGCATATTTCCGAATTTATCATTCAACCAACGTAAGAGATAGCGAAGACCTACTGGGATCGGCAAATCTCAAGTAATCGTTCAAACTCGCAAACACATCGAGTGCAAACGTAGTTTTGAACGACGCGGTACGAGTTGAAACAACGAACGTCCTTCGTGCGATTAGTGACGTAGCTCTATTGGAATCGTCCTAATAGAGTTGCGGGTGCCTATTGTGTGTAGTGTCACGTTGAAGTAATCATGTTTTTACTAACATGCAAAAATGCAATACCGACTGCCGTGAGAGATTCCCGTAAAGAACTCTGCTGTCTCTCAAAATGAACAGCCGAAAAGGAATGCGCTGGGACCGTTCCCACAGCTGTGGAAGCAACACCACAGATGATGAGGATTCCCTAAATCCTGACGTTGATTCCAACATTACTCCGCGTACTCAACTAGAATCAGATATGATTATAGTAGCCAAACTAAAGGAGCAAGGGGCACTATCGACGCCACTCCTAGAACACATTGCAATGTTCATAAATGATAGAGTGAATGCGACGGCCCCAGGCAGCTCTTCGACTATGTGTCCGCCGTTACCCCTCCCGTGTCCCACCCGTTGACCTGGGCCACCGGAGGACGCAACGAATTTCCCATCGACCTCAGCTCCGAAGAGGCCATGCATGGTGCCGATCTCTAGTGCGCCGCTTGCCTCTCGCGACCCACGAATCATACAGAGGGCTCTATCAGCCGACTCCACCGCACACACCTACCATAACCCCCCCCCCCCCTTCACTCCGCAAGCTGCAAGCCCGAATACCTTCACCGACGCGCTCCGAGCCAAGCCGACCGTGTCTCAGGTAAGTCAGGTAACTCCAGTAACTTGCATTACGGACTTGAAGACTACAACGCCACCAGCACCATCTACTACTGCTGCGAAGCCTAGATTTCCACCGCTCATCGTGGAGAGTTTACCCAACTGGGCCTATCACTTCAAGGCATTAAAAGAAAAGATCAGGCATACTCCCAACGCTCGCCTGTTAGTACGGGGGGTCCGCTTTTCCCCAGGATCGGAGAACGAATACCGCATCATCCAGCGGTATCTATCTGAGCTCGAGAAAACCGACAGGATTTCCTGGTTCTCCTACGCACTACCTGCCGAGATGAGCAAAAAGTAGCCATCAGGGGGCTATCAGTCACCACAGCCCCCGAAGAGATCACCGTCGCGTTAGTCGAACTAGGGTTCCAGGTCGAGTATGTCCGACCCATACGGGCCAGGATGGGAAGACCAGGATGCATCTTCTTTGCGATCCTCGCAAATAATCCCAACTTACTCCCAGGCATCTACAATGTGAAAGAGCTCCTTTGTATGCCGGGTGTAACGATCGAGGCCTGGAGGGGCAAACAGGGGCCCGTTTAGTGTCACCGCTGCCAAGCTTTCCGCCACTCGAGCCACGGATGCCATTGGCGCGTGACCTGTGTCTGCTGTGGTGAGGAACACTTCGCCAAAGAGTGCTCGCGACCTAAAGAGGTTCCTGCCACCTGCGCCAACTGCGGGGGGGCACACCCCGCAAACCACTCCACCTGCCCGCAGATGATTAGGGAACGCAAGAACAAGAGGGCGGGGACCGCCTTTACTGCGGCATCGAGACAGAGTCCCAACTCTGCCAAAGTCACGATGAATATGGTGACTGCTGACCCCTCGGCCGCGAATCTCATAGCCCCCGCAAACCCACAGTCTGACAGGACGGGAGGTTTCAAACAGAAACAAAAACGAGGGAAGGGTAGAGGGAGAAAGACGGCTGCTGTGTCCACCGTCACCATCACCACCCCTGCCTCCACTATCACCACTAACACCTCCCCCACTAGCATTCCACCCCCGACCCATGCCCAGACGGCCGCACCAAAGGCAAAAACTTGCAAAGTGGTAGCCATCGACAGAGCTATTGACACTTTGCAAGATGTCCTGAATGCCCTTCGCGAGGGTCGGGATTCAGTCCAATCCGTACTGAGCGGAATGATGATGCTACTCCAGGATGGATGAACTGAGAGTAGTCTTCTGGAATGCCTCCAGCCTGAGGGGGAAGGTTCATTCCCTCCGTTTGCTCCTCAGGCAACAAAACATAGACATAGCCCTAATTAACAAGACTCACCTCAGGCCGACCGCCGTGGCAAACCTGCCGGGCTACCACATCGTCCGCCTTGACGCCCCAATTGACAACGCCTTCAGAGGCCTCCTGGTGGCGACCAGGAGGAGGATTGTTCAATGCAACTCCACCTCGCCGGACACCAAGACCTTCCAATCCCTAGGTGTGGAAATCCAGCTTGGCACCAGGTCGCTCCGTACCTTCGCCATCTACAAGCCTTCCCGCCCCCATTTGGACACAAAGGAGGCACGAGCACTGCTGGACAGCCCTATTCCCACATTGGCAGCTGGGGATTGGAATGCGAAGCATTCTGCTTGGGGCAACCACACCACCTGCCCCAATGGAAGCAGACTGTTCAAGGACGCTTACCGGAACGGCTACCAAATACTGGGACCGGACTGTCCAACACACTACTCCAACACCAACGCTCATCTTCCAAGCACCATCGACCTTGCGGTGTACAAGGGGATTGATGCTATCGCCCTAGAGGTTGTCCCTGAGGCGTGGGGCTCTGACCACCACCCGATCCTCGCTACCATCATGGGTCAGCTGGCTATTGCTCGCACCCCCCCGCCCAGACGTCATATCTGCTGGGAGACCTTTACGGCACACCTCCATTCCATCTCCCCTGGGAGAACAGAGCCTTTGGACACTCCGGACAGTATAGATCGCCTGGAGTCGAGCATGGTCACTTCCATCCGGAGCGCTATGGAAGAAGCGACTGCTCCTCCAACGACTCGCCGCGTGCCTCCTATCCCCTCAAGGATCACAAAACTCATAGCGGACAAGAGGAAGGTCCGCGCTGAGTGGCAGAGGACCCGTGAACCGGCGACGAAATCTAAATTAAACAACCTCATCGAGCGCATCCGGACTGAACTGAACACCTTAGCTGCCAAAAAATGGGAGGATCGCATTGCCGAGGCCGGAGATGACATTATCTCTCTCAGCGGGTTGTGTCGCCTACTGACTAAAAAGAAACAACCAATGAGGCCACTGTTTCACCCTGATGGATCCCTCCGGTACTCCTCGGTAGACAGAGCGTCCATCCTAGCTGAACACCTGGCTTCGCAGTTCACACCAAACACTAGCCTCTGCCCAGAGCTCTACAAGCGCCTGGATGAAGAGGTCACGGACCGTTTGCGCTCACCTCCTCTACCTGTACCACCACCGCCATTCCTTTCACCAACTACCATCATGAGGATCGCCAGGAAGGTGAAACCAAGGAAAGCACCAGGCTGTGATGGCGTCACCAATGGTGCACTGCGTCACCTTCCTTCGAGGACTATTGCTGCCATCACCAGACTCTTCAACGCCATTCTACGCTTAGGCTACTTTCCCCAAGTGTGGAAGGAGGGTCTGGTCATTATGCTACCCAAGCCCGGCAAGAACACTCGCAGAGCGGACAGCTATCGCCCAATCACCCTGCTGAGTGCCTTGTCCAAACTCTTTGAAAAAGCTATACTTCCTCTCCTTAGCACATACATTACACCGCGCCCCGAACAATTCGGGTTCAGGGACAGACACTCCACCACTCTACAAGCAGCCAGGGTAATTCACTTCACCACCGCAGCCCTCAACAAGAAGGAGAGTGTAACAGCAGCCTTCTTAGACGTTGCCAAAGCTTTCGACAGGGTGTGGCATCCCGGCCTCCTTTACAAGCTGTTGGATTGCAACATACCTCACCACACCTTGCGAGTGATAGCTCCAGGGCAGATCATTTCGTGTGAGGTTGGAGAGTGCAACCTCTTGCAGCCACCCTATCACTGCTGGAGTACCTCAAGGCAGCATACTCTCCCCCCTCTTATACGCCCTTTACACAGACGATATCCCCACTCTACAGGGAGTAATGCTGGCCTTATACGCTGATGACATCGCTCTCTTGCCGGCCTCCATCACTCATGGAACGGAACTCATGCCACTGGGAAAGTTCAGCAGGCATTAGATTTACTTCCCAGCTGGCTGGCCAAATGGAGACTGTGTCTGAATGTGGACAAGACACAAGCCGTCTCCTTTGACCTTCATCGCAAGAAACCGCCACCTCTCATCATCGCCGGCCGCCAAATCCAGTGGTCACACGAGGCCACCTACCTGGGTGTCGTACTCGACAAGCCCTTGTCGATGCGCCCTCAGGTAAAGAAGTGCGTGAATACAGCCAAGACGGCTCTTCACCTACTCAACCCCCTATGGCGCTCCAGACTCCCGCTCAAAATCAAGCTGTAGCTCTACCGGACGTACGTCAGACCTCACCTGACGTACGCGACCCCTGCGTGGTACGCGCTAGTCCATCAGCGCCACCGGAAGAGCATGCAAGTAGTGCAGAACATCGCACTCCGGAGAGTTACCCAATCCCCCTATTTCGTGAGGAACGCGACTTTACATCACGACCTCCGAATAGAGGGACTAGAGGAGCACATACGCATACGCCTAGCCACAAACATGTTCCATCTTGCCGACGCATCAACATACCATCATCTCATTGATATCGCACCCCTCCACGCTCGTCCACCCGACTCCATGGGTCACGCCAGAGACCTCATTATCCCCCCCTCCCCCATCCCCAACCCCAACAACCAATGACTTCTGAGCCGCCGAGAGTGGTCGCTGGTCGTCTAAGCTGGGCCTCTCACGGTATGTCTCACCTGGCTGGGCTGACCGCCCGCTCGGCACTACGCCTTTACTACCTTTGAAACTTTTATCGGATGACTTTAAAGTCACCCTTTCCCATCGCCACACCTATCGTTGTAGGTGTCGGTAGAAACCAACGGCCAGAGGGATACATCCCTGATGCCGTTTACCCTCTACCCCTCCGGGGCAGAGAGATGATAGCAACAACAACAACAAGACCTACTGGATATATCTAAAATAAAGACTAAATTCAATAAATGTTCATATTTCGACATAGTCAATTTTTAGTTTGATACTTCTGTTATTTATATTTTCTGGGTCGTCATGGCGCAGCAGCGCAGGGTATAAGTGTAAAGTAATGTATGACGATTGTGGGTCTGATCCCCATGAGGGGAGAATGGATTATTTCATCTTCCTTGTACTAGTAACAAGACATAGCGCGGCGTTGAGTCCCGCCGCACAACACACAATGGCTCAAAAGGGGGAAGGCGGAAACAGAACTAACGAAGACTTAACACTAGATTATCTTTGCATACCCTACTTTATGCGGGATACAGCGAAAAACTACACTACTTTTTTAGTGAATAAATATATATAATACATATGTCCAGGCTGTAATGTGTTGTGATTAATTAAAAAAATATTATATAATTCTATCCAATATTAACTAATAAATATACATGACATACAATATACGTACATAGAACCAGTCAGCACCATTTTTCCATTCTGGTCGAACGGAAAATATAACATCGAAATCATAATTTCAACCACCCCACCCCAAGCCGGTTGGTCACCGTGGAGAAAGATGAGCACGATAGACGGTCGTGCTCATCAGCTCACCAGGAAAAAAGAAGCAAACGACAAACATAACAGAACAACCTCAAACATATATGTAGCAGCCCTGGTTTCTATAGTGATTATAAATATTTAAATACTCTTAGAGGGAACTTGAGAGTGATTTACCGTAAATACCTTTTTTTTAGTAAACGTATCGGGATTTGGTCCCACACTTTTTGAAGTCAGAGATTGTAAAATATGTGGGTCCAAATCCCCCTACGTTAAGATTTTGATATGTTTTTTGAAAAAATTTTTTCTGTCCTTAATATGACATAACACAATTAGAACTTTTAATAACACTTAAATTCCCGTCATAAAAGTTATATAATTGGACCTAAGCTGTACTGTTTCCACACAGCTGTACCTACTATTATCTGTATTAACTTGCTTATATTTAAGAGGCTCGCAATTTAGAATTACTTTCGTTTGTTCTAAATAGAGATATATATCTTTGCTGAAGTCTTTGCTGAATCTAGTGCTTATCTTTTGCTGAAGAGCCATTTTCATATTTAGTTCCCATTACCTCATTACTGGTAAGATTTCCTCATTTATTATAATTTTCCAGGCTTATTATGATTCTGGATCAGGTGTTAGTTTTTTTAATTTAATTTACCCTATTTTAATGCCAAGTGTCGTTGAATTCAAAATAATAAAGTCGAAATCTTTGTTATCATGCATATAATATGTACTTATCAATATTTCTCTTAGACTAATGTTTATATTTATATCTTTTATAATTTTTTTATTAATTTTATATTTTATACCAATATTTCTTGCCTAAATTTTATTTTAATTTTTTTTTGGAACATTTTACTACCAGAGTCGGCAGAGGGCTAATTTGCTTAACTCAAAGCCTTCCCTTTTCAGCAAAGCTGAGTGAAAAATAATACATTTCCTCAAGTAGGAATCGAACCCGCAATCATCGCATTTACAGACGAGCACTATTCCGCTGTACACGCAACACGTAAGAAAAATTAAACGCGTATCTTAACTTTAAAATATTCAACAGTATGGGACTTAATTTAGAACTTTGAGGTACCCCATGTTAAGTAACAATATTTGACTTGAATACTGAATAAAACAATTCTGCTTCAAATTATTTATTGCATATTGAATTCATGAAAATGAAAAATGAAATTAACAGAATTAAAAGTAATTTAACATAATAAAACTGAAGACTGTAGAGTCTTGAAGAAAACGTCTTTCGTCTTGTCTAGTCTACGATAAAGACAGAAGCTATAATTTGTTATTTTTAGTTTCTCACTATATCTTGTCGCACTAAGATAGGCAGAGGCAACTTACTGTTAAGTCATTCTAACAGTCACTTTCCTAATAAATAAATTGTCATTTTATAATCTGAAGAAGTTATATTGTGCTTATTTCTTTAATTAAGTTGTGACGCTTTTTTAAGCGTTTTATGCTATAACTTATAATTAAATTACATAACATGAGACATATCTTAAAAGACCCGCTCATTAATTAATACAAAAAAGACCCATTCATTAATTATTACAAAAAATAAATTAGAAAAATCTGTACGCTTTTATACACTTATTTCATACTGTCTCTTTACTTAACATTTTTTATACAACAACAAAACTGTGAACTTTTAGAATTGTTTTATAAAAAATGTATTCAAAAACATGCATTAAAGTTCATCTATAATTTTATTATCACCATCTATATCGTACGAGTGGTGTTGTATCACTCGCTTGTAATACTTGGCGGAGGCGCGAGGACGGCGGGGCCGTTTGGGATCCTCGAAATCAACCTGGTAGAGTCCGAATTTAGATCTGGAAAAACAAAAATAGTATTGATCGAATTATCTGCACAGAGAACGTTATTTTTGTAATATATAAATTGAATTGAAATAAATAACGCCGTATTTTTAAACACGCTTTTATAAGCTTCGGTCACATATATGTATGTATGTATGTATGTATGTATGTATGTAACGGAAACTTTAAACGTGATTTTGACTGACTTTGAGATGTTGGATTAATTTGAATAGTTGCATAATTTATTTACATTGGTGTAACAAGATGTTGTTTCCAGGTGAGCATGAGCATTCCAGGGGCATGGTGAGCTCGTTTATTTTTAAAAAGGACACCTTGTCACATTTAATATATCAAACAATTCTCAAACTCCTAATTCTAAAGTAAAGCGATATTGACTTAAATATAAAAAAAAATATAAGAAAGTTCCTAGCCTAGACTATCATATAAATTACGTATTTTGATCCTATTTTAAATACCAAATGGCGAAAATATTACCTAAATTTCGTCCCTTTTTTTCATCCCCTTTTGTGGGGCACAGACGACCCTACACTCCCCCCCCCTCCTCTTCCTCCACCCACGACTATTTACCCTCCCGCTGTTAATGATTTTTCATTTATTTGTATGTTTCGTTCGTTAAATAATGAGCTAACACTGAGATATGTCGTAAATTAAATGTAATTAACAAATATTTATTTACCTGTACCCATCATTCCATTCAAAGTTGTCCAACATAGTCCACGCTGTGTAACCTGTCACATTAACTTTGTCTTCTTCAATTGCTAATAATACCTAGAAAAAAAAATGTGTACGAAAAATTTTAAATTATGAATGTTGTTTACTAATGCCAAATAAATGAAAAATTGAAACACACTGCTAATTTAGTACACAGTCGTTTAAGATATACATTTTCATCAATTAGTTGCGATATATTTAACACAATATCAAATATGCTTAAATAATTTTAAAAAATATTGATGTAACTATTAAGTTAATAGTATCTCAACAAATAATAATAATTATTATAAAACCAATTGAGAGTTTAACAAACTTATGTTTTTAATTTTTTGAACCCATTTCAAAATTCTTCCTAAATTCATACTTTTCAATTTCAAATTCAAATCATTTTGTTCAAAGTAAGAATACATGATTCATTTATTGAACGTCAAAAACACTACTACCGGTTCACTAAAATTAATGCCTCAGACCTGAGTAGAACCGGCGCAAGAAACTAAGCGGGACGTTTTTTTTTTTATATAGTTATTTGCAATTATACAATTATTCATTGTTGACAATGATACGCTTGAGATAGACTGGAGCGAGCACTTCATTCCCAAGGTGTGTTATCATTTACAAAATCATTAATTAGGTTTTATTACCTAAAGGTTATCCTTTACCACACAAACGTTTTTTCACATTCTTTTTAAATTGTGATGTAGAACATTCTCGGACGTTTTCTGGGATCCTATTGTAAACGCGTACACTCTGTCCCATGAAGGAATTGCGGACTCGATGCAATCGAGTCACATGCGCGGCAAGTTTGAACGTATTTCTAGTATTAATATTGTGTACATCGCCAATTTTAGTAAAATCATTAATATATATTTTTTTTACATATAAAAAATTTTCGAGGATATATTGAGACGCGACTGTCAATATATTAATTTCCTTAAATTTGTCTTAAAGAGCCAAATTTTAGGAAATTCTTTATAGAATAATATAGATATTCTAGCAGTTAATAATAACAAATACCTGTTCCAAATGTTGTTTGTAATACCCGACACGATCATAGTCCTCCAAAGTGGAGTCGTAAGTAGCGAAGCCGTTTTCCATAATTATTATCTCTAAATCGCCATACTGTTGTTTCAACCGCCTCAGTAATTTACGCAAGCCTTGTGGATAGATCTGTAATATATATATATATATACAGTAAATTTTACGTCTCTAATACCAGTTTTAGTGTATAATAATTATAAAATGAGAAAATAAGATGCAGTTTCCTTATTCCTAAGATATTGTCTTATAGTAAAATCAGTGAAATGATGTTAAAAAAAATATAAAAAGATTATTACTTTGGTTTTTCGCAACTTACATGTAGAATGTATTATTGATTTACTAAAAATGTACAAATTATTTGTAAATTTACATTATGAAAACTTATGATCAACTTTTACATACATAAAACCAAGCTGTTCCAGCAGTTTTCCAATCAGGATGCACAGACAGGATCACGTCAAGATCACTACTTCCAGTGACAGGCCACTTGCCACGATTTTCTCCCTCTTCCGCCATACGAACTGTACGAGCCGTGTAGTAATTTAAGCCGTAGAAATCGTATGTGCCTGAAAACATTCATATATAGCAATAGAAAAAAGATAAAAGCAGATATAGAAAAGTACTGTTCTTTTGGTCTGGTCTGGTCTGGTCTGGTCTGTTCTGTGTGGTGGGACAGCTAGACCTGTTTGAAAAAAGTTTCGATTCGATTATTTTCATTTTAAGCTTCGAAAGTTTCGATTATTTTCATTTTAAGCTACCTCACTATATCTTTTTACGCTTTCCGACAACTCATTTATGTTGTTAGAGAGCTACTACCGATTAGGGTTCCGTATATGAAAATTTAAAAACTGTCTGTATGCGTATATCGTATTAACAATCAAACTCAATCAAATGATTATGTTCATTTTTGCCGCAATCTGTGTGAAATTCGCCGTATAGTCAAAACCTATAGGGTACTCCCCGTTAAACTAGGTCAAATGTCACAGTTCTATAACTATGACATTTAACTTCATTTTATATATTTTTTGTAACGAACCCTAAGAACAAAATATATATAATAAGTACGGAACTTTCAGTGCATGTGCTCGACTCGCGCTTGTAACATTTTTATCAGTAAATATTATTCATTATCTCTTGCCATAAGAGCATTGTTAGCAAAAATCTTTGACTAGCGCAAATTTGTAATACTCCTTACAAAGACGATGAATTAATTTTAATACTTAAAGAAACTTAAAGGATTTGAATGGACGGTGTATATTAGGCATGGGTTCAAATCCCGCTGCGTTCAAGATTTTATATGTTATATATTTTCTTTAAGTATTTTTTCTATACTTAGTTTGGATTAACACTTTAAAAATCTTCAAAATATTTAATTGTGAAAACGTGGGTTAGATTAATGACACGTTCAAAAAGTCTATACATTTTCTAAAATATTTTCCTTCCGTTATTCCTTATCTTGGTAACTTCAACTATCATACACATATCTTTTTATGATAAGATAAAGTCAGATTTATCACCAGTAAATAAGTGATAATCAATTAGGTGTCAGTGCTACCAACACAATATTAATATTTAATAATAAAATGAAATTACCTTTAATAAAATCTATCTCCTCTTTCGTGAACTCTGGCAACACTATGCTCCTTTCGACTTCGTTCATCTTTTTCTTTAGCAGCTTCTCTATTATAGGCGGCCAGCCTCCTTCTTTAGAGAAGATGGGATGTGAATACATGTCTGCCTTTAAGATGGAAAAAAATAAAAAATTATACATATATATGTACATATATATGTATATATATAATATATATATATATATATATATATATATATATATATATATATATATATATATATATATATATATATATATATATATATATATATATATATATATATATATATATATATATCTATATATAGTCTATATATATATATATATATATTTCATGGTTGGCTGACCTCGAAGCCAGAGGTTAAAACCAGTATATGCCAATAGTCATCTGTCACCTGTCAGCCGTCGCCTGTAAATTCTGTCATAGTACCTGCGAATATACATGACTTACCATGGCTTGCATGGCCAATTCTGCGGCATCATGCTCATTTTCATTATGATTTTCAAACCACACTATTTGATTTGTAAGTGATACTTTTCCTGAAATTTACTGAATAATATTACTAATTATAATAAATTAATAGTACCTTGATATTGCTGAGAAGATAGGTCTACTGGGAAAGGGATATTGGTTCAAATCACAAGAGAATTACTTTTAAATTTATTGAAATCATGTGCACGGTCTTTAACATCCTCAGTGGACAATTTATTGGCTCTCATGTCTTGTGTCACGACATCCAGCCATCGCTTCCTTGGGCGTCCGGGTGGTCTAACTCCAGGGACAGACATGTCAAGGTACTTCCTTCCGACATAGTTCTCAGATCGGCGCATAACATGGTCATACCATCTCAGGTCTCTCACCCCAAGACTACCTCGAATGAATGTGTTGCGTATGCGGTCGGACCGCGTCACGCCACACATCCATCTCAGCATCTTCATCTCCGTGACGTGAAGCTCCTGAGTGTGCCGAGATAATGTTGGCCAATATTCGCTGCCGTATATAAGAACAGGTCGGATAATGCTCTTGTATATCAGTCCCTTGAGCTTGGGCGGTATTCTGCTATCGCAGACCACACCAGTGACCTCCCGCCATTTGGCCCAGGCAGCGTTTATACAGGCATGGATGTCGTGGTCGATGCCTCCAGACTCATGCATAACGGCTCCAAGGTACCTGAACTTCTCCGACTTAACGGCTGGCTCAGGCCCAATATGGATGGTGCTCGAGTCCGGGTTCCCGCAAGCCATGTACTCGGTCTTCGACACATTCAGTTTGAGACCACTGTTCTCAAGCGCACCCTTCCAGGCGTTCACTTTACGCTCCAGCATCAGTCGGTTCTCATCGATGAGTACTATGTCATCGGCATACATCATCAGCCACGGAGGCTGGCATTGGATGTGAGCCGAGACAGTATTCAGCACTACATTGAATAAGAACGGACTAAGAGCTGAGCCCTGGTGAACCCCCACTGTTATCGGGAAGGGCTTGGTGTCGCCAACAGCGGTCCTAACCACTGAAGCGGAGTCGTTGTACATATCTCTGATAACCTCAATATATAATTCAGGAGGAATATATATATATATATATATATATATATATATATATATATATATATATATATATATATATATATATATATATATATATATATATATATATACTTCACTATCACTTACCATGGTATTTGTACCTAAATTCCTCATCATATATCCTCCATGCCTTCGCGTGAGCTAACATGGCGTTCTTAATACAGATGTAGCTCCCCACACTTGGGCTTACGATTCCTGGTGCATGTGCACCAGTGTGGTACACCACGTCACAGAAAACGATGGGCTCATTTAAAGTCAACCAGGTCTTGACGCGGTCACCGAAAAGAGAGTAGGCGACACGAGCGTATTTTGCAAACCAATCTGATATAAGCGGGTTTGTCCATCCCCCTACAATTAAAAAGTAAGACAAACTTTTATGAAATGAAATATGATACGTCCAAGGGCTCTACTAAATTTGAAATATTTGGTTTAATATGTTGTTGATTATTGCCATATAAAATTCTTAATGGAAATATAAAGTAAAGTAAAGTTTATTTACTTTATATTCAGCTTCATAAGCAGAGAAGAAAGACGGAGAGTTAAAATACTCCATTTTCCGTTTTCTCCCTCCCTAACTCCAATCTACGCAACACTTTGTATAGTTATTAAGGAAATAAATAAATAACAGTTGAACAAAAGTCAGTCACCTAAGTCCTGTAACGACTGTGGTAGATCCCAATGGTATAATGTAATAATAGGTTCAATTCCCTTGTCAATTAAGGCATTTATTAATTTATTATAATAGTTCTTTCCGTCTTCGCTCACGTAACCCGCAAAACCTTGAGGCAATAATCTCGTCCAACTTACTGAAAACCTAAATAAATATTCGATTAAAGTTAAAAAAAATATTTAAAAAATAGCATCACATTATATCCTGTGTTTCGCAGGGCAGGAAAAAGGCACAGGTTAGTGTTTAGACATTCGTTCTTCACTTTCCGTCCGATTTCCCTATTTACGTGAAAGTAATAAGTGAATGGTGAAAATGTGAGATCGTGCTCCAGAAGACTGCTATAGGCTGATGTGTGTGAGTGTGTGTGTGCTTTGTTATGCGCCATCTGTATACGACGTTTTTGCCTCATATTTTGCTTTACCTGATCGAAGCAATTAAAATATGTTCCATGTCCCCAGTGAGAATCGAACTGAGTACCCACTGTTATAGCTACACAGCTACTTTACAAGTGCACTGTTATGATGCACACTTTTTGTACTATACATACATACATACATTACATACATGAAGTTTTTGTGTTGTTCTGTCTGTCGCATTAGTACATATTTAAAGGTCAATAATATAAATAAAAGAAAGGAACACGTGCTTTTAGATAGCCTTTCTTGAACCGATTAAGACAAGAGAAGAAGGCATAGAATTAAATCGTTTATTATTGAACATTAATTTTAAGTTAGTAAATATAGTTATGAGTTATAACATATGACTTTATTACATACAAGCAGCGCCCCTGACTCCGTTTGTGTGGAATAGGATTTTTTTTCTTGATTTTTAGTATTTGTAAATAAATTTTTGTATCCAATTTCGAAAATTCACTTAAATTAATAATATGCGTCATAAAAATTTTAGAAGGTATTATTAAAAATATTTAGAGGACCGTCGTGGCGCAGAGGTACAGCGTCTGCCTGTAAACACGACAGTTTGTGGGTTCGATTCCCACACAAGGAGAATGAAATAATTTCATCTTCTTTGCTCTGGCAACTAGGTTAAAACGCGGCGTTGAGTTCCGCCACTCAACACGCAATGCCTGGAAAGGTGGAAAGCGGCGAACGGGGTGTCTTAACACTAGGTTCCTTAAGCCTACGGTACCTTCTGCCTACCCTGCTATGTGCGAGACACAGCGTGCAGCCAACAAAAAAAAATATATTTACAATGGTAATACAACATTATGGATAGAAAATAGCAATAATAATAGAAAAAATTGCAAAAATATTATAATAGTAAAATTACGTAATATTCTTATTTTTAATAGTCAGTTGCTTCCCTACACAATGTATAATAAAAATAAAAAACATCTTAAAGTACAGTTAGCATAATTAATATAGTTAATAAGTATATTTTTAGAATTACTAGGTAGGAAAAAGCCTGCCCTTTTTATTTACCTAGCCTAACTTTTTTACTAATATATTCTAACAAGACAAATTATCATAATATTTTTTTTTTAAAAACTTTACCTATAGAAATGAAGACCCAGCTCTTCAGCAATCTCTACATCTCTCTGCCACTGGTTGTAGCTGTCACACGCTACATCTCCAGACGACAAGTCTTTTATTCTCTCTGGCTTAGTATGGACAAAGTGATCCCATATATTGATAGATTTATCTGTAAAATAATATAAATGCATGTTAAAATTTATTATATAGGAATAACATAAAAATTAAATTAAATTAGCTTCACGCTGTATTTCGCACATGGCAGGGTAGGCAGAGGGAACCGTAGGCTCGAGGAACCTAGTGTTAAGACACTACGTTCCCCGCTTTCCGCCATTTTGAGGCATTGCGTGTTGAGTGGCGGAACTCAACGTGGCGCTTTGCTTTGTTACCAGAGCGAAGTGAAAATCATTCATTCTCCCCGAGTTGGAATCGAACCCACAAACCGTTGCGTTTATTCCTCTGCGACAACGACACGACTGTCCAAATATATTAACCGCTTTTTAAAAATTTGTAAGTTATCTGGGGGATACCAAATCGCTTACTTTCCTATTTCGCGGTTATTAATTGTAAATTTTCATTCACAATTAGGTCTTTTAGTAGGTAATTAATGTTTTTGTTTAGCTCTTTCTACTATATTTATGATATAACAAGGTCGAATAAAACTATACTAACTAAATAATAAATATAAAAAATAAATATTTTTTTATTTATTTTTTATGGAGCATTTTAATTAAGACGTATAGGACTTATCTGATCTAACAAAGGGAATCTATGAATATATAAAAATTGTACCCATAGTACTGCTAACTTATGTAATCACGTATTTCCTGCATTATTGCAAGTATAGTAAGAGAAAATCTAGATATAAGTTATTTTTTTTCTATTTTTTGACTATTTAAAGACATGTAAATATAAATAATCGCACACAACCAAGGTCAACCAATCAACTAAGTCATATAAGAAAAATTAATTGATTTGTATTCGTGTATAAAACAATTTCTTTCATAACCTTACCACTAACATTCCAAGCGCCTTCTACTTGGTAAGCAGCCGTCGCTGCGCCAAATTTGAAATGTGGAGGGAACTTCCTGTCTTGAGCTGCGCTTGCGCACGCCAATACACTGGTAATTTTATAAATAACATATTATTAAATGATTTTTCTAAATATTCAATTCGAAAGAGAAGCCTTCAATCAACAAGTCTAGTCTTGTCTAGTAATGAAAAAGATTTAATTTGATAAGAAGTCATTGTGGCCCATTAAGCGATTGATTGATCGATAACCCGATATTTATCAAAAACGGATAGATAATGTCTCACGTGAAGTTGGGAGTATATATATATATATATATATATATATATATATATATATATATATATATATATATATATATATATATATATATATATATATATATATATATATATATATATATATATATATAAGCAGCCGTCGCTGCGCCAAATTTGAAATGTGGAGGGAACTTCCTGTCTTGAGCTGCGCTTGCGCACGCCAATACACTGGTAATTTTATAAATAACATATTATTAAATGATTTTCTAAATATTCAATTCGAAAGAGAAGCCTTCAATCAACAAGTCTAGTCTTGTCTAGTAATGAAAAAGATTTAATTTGATAAGAAGTCATTGTGGCCCATTAAGCGATTGATTGATCGATAACCCGATATTTATCAAAAACGGATAGATAATGTCTCACGTGAAGTTGGGAGTATATATATATATATATATATATATATATATATATATATATATATATATATATATATATATATATATATATATATATATATATATATATATATATATATATATATATATATGTATATATATATTTTTTTTAGGAGGTCTATTAGTATTATTTATTTATGTTTCAAGAATTGCATCTAATGAGTTATTTAAAATTTCAATTTTTAATAAAATATTTATTAATATAATAATTTTTTAGTTAGTAGTTTAATTTATTTAATCTTATTTTCATTTTATTTTAAAAATAATTTAACTTGAATAAATACATATATTAATGAAGAAATATTATTTTTTTTTAATTTATTTATGTTTTCTAATAATGAATAGAATTTTAATTTATCAAAATTATATAATGAACAAACTTATTTATTAATACTTATATTAATTATTTATTTATTTATTACTCTTGTCGCAGTAGTAAAAATTACAAATATTTTTTTTGGACCTTTACGTTCAATTATATAAAATATTTATTTAACTAATGATAAATTTTTTTAAGCCTATACGTAAAACTCACCCAATTTATATATATATACAAATTTAAAATGTTTGTTGTTAGAAAGTCTCAAAATCTGTCTAAAAATTTATTTTGACAAGTTTATCGATATGTAGAAGCATTTTGATTGCTAAACAAATAATTTTATATTATTCTTTTATTACAAATATTTAAAATCAGTCGAGTGCGAGCAGTTCTCGCGCACCGAGGGTTCCGTACCTATTTTATCATTGTATACATATTATTGTACATGTATTCCGGTGACAAATTATTATTTTTTTTATATTTAATATTTTATTATTATTTATTATTATATTGTTATAGCGGCAACGGAAATACATTATTTGTGAAAATTTCAGCTTTCACGATTTTTAAGATGCTGCCTATTCCATAATATAGTAGGTATATATTATGTAGTATAGTAGTATATATGTATTGTAAAATTCATTCATATGATACTTAGTTAATTGTAATTAATTATAATTGTGATTTAGTAAAAAAGAAATGTTCTTTTTTCGGTGTATAGCGTAGATAATTAAGCCATGAGATAAAAATATATATTTAAGCTAAAGTCATTATATATTACTTAGTCGAGTCCAGTCTTATCCAGTCCAAAGAGCGACGAAATGAAATTACACTTTCTAACTGGGAACGCACACCGCGATACGATGGCCCGATTCCTTTATTAACAACAATATTATTCTAAATGGGCTTTGTTTAATTACACTATAGGGATAAAAATCAAATTTTCATAACTTAAAAAAAAAAAATATACATCTATTTACATATACATATGTATATACATATACATATATGTTTATGCCATATTATTTTTTATTCGCTTTCCAGTTATATATTATGAACATAAATATTTGTTGAAAACATAAATAAATCGCACTTTTTTTTTTGTTTTTTTTTTCTTCAATATTTTGTTGATGTAAGATTAGATGTGTCATTTATTTAAGGGGAAGACACTAACACCCGCAACACAGGTTTTACTAGCGCAGGTGTTAGAGAATCCTACATTGTAACTGTATTCACTTATGCCAATAAAATATTATTATTAAATATTATTATTGTTATTAATAACTGCTATCAAAAATTCGATGTCTTTAAAATCTAAGAAAAAAGAAAAATGAAGTGCTTAAACACTCATTTTTCTCACTGAAAAAAAAACATAAAAATATACAGGGAAAATTCATATAGATATTAAACCCACTTGGTTATATCATTAACGAGAAATACTTACAGGTTCAAGTATAGAATGATAAATATTTACAAAGTATCGAATTTGTCTACAATACAAATAAATCACAATGAACAAGACTTATTTACATTGTCTAAATTTCAAAATTTAAATTTGGTATTTTGAGGCTATTGTGGCGGCGCAGTGGTTACGAGTTCGATTCCAATCAGAGGTAAGAATTATTTTCATATTACCGCTCTGACTCGGCAAAATCTCGAAATCAGGCGTAAAACGGAGCATTACGGCATTACTTAGCACTATTAATTCCGCAAATATTCATTATAATAAATTATGTAATCTGTATAATAGATTTTATAATCTCCTTCCTATAAATATAAATTAGTTAGGCTGTTAATGAATAGCCTATACAATAATTAATTAATATATTATAGGCGATTAATTAATTAGTTCATTATTTTATAATTTTTTTGTTTTTTATTATTATTATATCAGAAGCGAATAAAATGAAAATAATTCATTCTCCCCTCATGGGAATCGAACCCACAAGCCGTCATATTTACTGTGCTTTTGCGCCGTAGTGTTTACGTGTTAGTAAAAAATATTCAAATATTCTAAATAATCAAGTTAGTCAGGTTAAGCAAAAAATTAAGAAACGACTTTGAACCCGGACACCGTTTGCTGTTATTGTCAAATAGAATACTTTTATATGTTTTTAAAATATTATATATTATAAAGAAGAAAGATTTGTTTGTTTGTTTAACATGGACTGTCTACGAAACCACTGGACCGATTTAAGCCCAATTTTTAACATTAGAATCCTACTTTATCTGTGATGCACATATAAAGGTTATAGAAAATTACCAAAAACGTTGAGGATCCGTATGAAAATTTTGATAATTATGAAAAAAAACGGGCGAGCTTGAGAGCAGAGAGCTTGAGAGCAGTACTATGAAAAAAGGTTTCTCTTTTAAAGTTCTTAAAAGGTCCGCGAGACCATATGTCTATGAATTTTTATTTCAAATATATATATTCAAATAATAACCACTAACACTAACTAACTAACTAACTAATAACAATACCACTGTATTTACGGAACTAAAAGTTATTAACGATTTAAAATGCAACGACAATGCAAGGAGTTTTCCCGATTTTTCACGGGTGCATTTGTACATATAGGTTGTATATTCATATATATTACCTTGACCTTAGGATATATATATATATATATATATATATATATATATATATATATATATATATATATATATATATATATATATATATATATATATATATATATATATATATATATATATATATATATATATATATATATACATATATTTTACATTTAAAAAAGAAATCATACTGACCTTAAACAAAATATTTTAACCCACATGTTATTAACTAACAAATGATAAAGCACAATATCAATGTCTCGATCCAATTGAAACTGACTTATAATATATTCAGTTCATTATTTATAAAGAGCGTTATCTTTACAACTGTATCTGTATAATAAGTTATAACGAATGAGTACGTTCGATTATTTTGTGATGTTATGGGATAAAATAAAATATAAATTTATTATGGCGATTATGGCGCAGTGGCACAGTGTCTGACTGTAAACGCGACGATCGTGTTTGATTCCTATAAGAGGGAGACAATGGAGTTTCACACTACATCCTCTACCACTGTACGAGTATACTCTATGGTTAGCTCTCCTCTCTAGTTATGGTGTCCTGGTACTCACTGTTCGATTTCAGACACAGAATAAATTAATTTTCATTTGCAGGTCAGTCAGTCAGAGAGTGCAGAATGGTATATCTTTGTACCAAGTTCTCTCTGTTTTCTCTGATATGGCGGTAAAATACTGGGAAAAAAACAGAGAAATTGTTGTATTGGTTTTTTTTTAAATTTTGCATAAGGAGAGAATAATGGAATATGAAGTGACGTCACAATTTTGTTTTTTTTTTGCCAAACATGGAAGGTGTATGAAATTATGGAATGTTCAAAGTGAACTTTAGATATAAGGGGTATAAAATCGTATAAAAGGGGTCAATACTCTACTACATTGAATCAAAATTTAAAAAAAAAATGCTAAGAATCAGTGGGTCAAAATATCAGGCCTGAAATTATGACCACTTTTTATGTATAAACTAAATAACAATTATTTTTAGGAAATTTTGTTTTTTTTTATATTCTACAATTTATTTTGAAGATCTTAATGTAAATGTGAAACCCAAGCAATCATTTAAATGTAATCTATAGAATATATTAATATAGCGCCTTCGGTAAAGTTAGTTAACTCTTCCTTTTTTAAATTACTTTCTTTCTGACGAAGGTCTGATGCTGAACCTTAAAAACCCAGGTAAGCCTTAAAGATAATAATATAATACATCAGAAAAGGGTGTTTATTGTGATGAGCACTCTCTGAAGACTTAGAAATGTCCAGGTAGAACTCTTAGATGTGATAACCCAGGATCTAGAAAGAACTCGGATGACCATAAACTATATACTGCGGCTTTCTATAAGAATGTTGCAATTATATGTAAACACACAATTCACAAAACACACAGACAACGTCTGAAGAAGCTAGTGGCAAGACACTCCGTTCTGTATTTTTTTTTTTATTCTGCATAATATTCCGAAATAAGCCAAATTGCTTATAAATAATATTTTTTTTTAAATCCAACAGTCTTTAGCTCATTGTTATTTAAATTGACATTTGTATGCAAGTAGGTTGGTAGTTTGTATTGTTGATAGGTTATTAAAAAATAAATTAAATTTAAACATTTTAAGATTTTTATATATCTTTAAACGCCAATAACTTAGATATTCCTAACACACTTCTGTATGTATTAATTTATTTAAGAACTTCAAACTTGCTTAGTTTGCTCACAAGTTTGGATCCATTGACAGTACAATACAATTCACAAATTACAGGATTAATCTAATATTTTCATTACGAAGACCGAGATAGCTAGAAAGTAAATTTTAAGTTATTTAAAGTAAATCTATTAGTTTAAATAAGTAAGTTATTATAAGTAAAGTTATTAGTTTAAATTATTTAAGCTAATTTCTGAATAAAGAGCGCTTAAATAATGTTGCTAGCGAATGCCTTCAAGCAGATCCTATGCGTAATTAGTATGAAAGTATATAGGATTGATTGCCTATTGAACCGGCGCCTCGGCACGTTCTCGTAAATCTAGGTGCTCTATGCCATATGCGAGATATACGAGTATATTAGAATGAAAATGGTACTCACAAATGTACAAGTTCACTTTGTTTTGACACTTTAAATCTGAAAAGGCGAAAATAAAATAAGCGTAATTGAAAGTATGTTATGTAAAATATTTTTTTTTTTTACGATAAAGGTAAAAACATATTATATTAACTATTATATGTTGCCTGTATTACATATTTTGAATTTAAAAAGTTTTGAATCTGGAATATTTAAAAAATTATTTAAAACGTTATTCACACGTCGAGGATAGAAAAATATATAGAAATGTATTTAAATTTAAAGGAGCATGATTAAAAAGCCCATGGTACTATAGAGCTTCTCTCTAAAGACTTTATTTGTATACGCCACGCAGAGAAGATGACTATGTCACTTGGGAATATAATTAGCGTTCTTTTGGATGATTTTTTTGGACACAAATTCACAATGGATCACGGTACGAAGGAGGTGGAGGACGGACGGTACTAAAGCATTTTGAAAACTTCTTCTCCTTCTTGCTCCACACATTAGTATTTTGTTTTAAATTATCAGAGTTCTGAGAGACTTTTGCTCAGATTTCTATGATTTTCGCTCAAAAATTTGCGATTCACGATAATCCTCGAGAACAAATTATAAACATGGGTAAGAGATGGAGCAATTGTACATGAATAGGGCTATATCGTCCGTTTTGAAGAATACATAGGTCCACCTCGCTAGGTTCACCAAAATATACCTCCTGCTTGGAGAAGCCCTGCACATATTTCGGTTATCCGGATGTGGGGAAGCTTGGCAGATATCCGGTGTGTCCATAGAAATTTTCGAATTCTGTGAAAATTGCTGGCTTGATGATGACCATGATTGTTTGTGCGGTATGAGTATCATCAGATGGGAGAACAATAGGTAGATGATATTGCTAAGTGATGTGTGCTATAGCATCCAACATTCTGAATATTTAAACACTTATATCATATCGTCATTAATCACTATTAATCTATGTACTAATTGAAATCCCTAAATACTAAACCTAAGGGGTATAGATGATGAATCGTTAGTCATACAATGATATTGCAAATAACACAACATTGAAGGGAGGCCGACGACCCGCAAATTATCAAGCAAACAAAAGTCAATTGGATAAGTATTTCGATATCGAGATTAGATGTTGAATAAGCACTTAAGCTTTTTAAATTATTGTCATGTCAAAATGCGGCGTTTAGTTGTTGGGCCAAAAATGGAGAATGAAATGTCCAGACATAAGGTTTTCTCCGCCTAACCTAAGTCTTAACATAGACAAGATCCAGCGAGATGCTGAAAAAAAAATATTTATACGCTTTAAAAAGAGGATATTTTAAAATGTTTTTTAGTTATCATTGACATTGTTATTGTTTATTGTAATCTAAATAATATAATCCTTTTTTTATTATAGCTTATTGTGATGCCGAAAATATACGTTTTTGTATAAAAAGATAATAAGCCAATATAGATAGGAATAAAAAATATAGCACACTGTTGTGTTTTTTACATACTAGCATTTAAATATAATTTCATATGATGATACTTAAGGACTATGGATAGTTTTTATTAGCAGACGCGATGTAGGTTTAAAAAATAACTAAATTTGGCCCAAAATATGTTATCTGAGGACCACTGGAGTACCAAATGTCAGAGACATATAAAATAAATTTATAATAACTTCAATGTTATTAACAATTACAATTTTTTTTATAAGAAGCATCGAAGGTTCCGTGCCAATTTCATGAGTATAGCTCCATGGGAAGTATCAACATCAACATTTATATATATATATATATATATATATATATATATATATATATATATATATATATATATATATATATATATATATATATATATATATATATATATATATATATATATATATATATATATATATATATATATTAAAAAATTATCCAGATAAATGTTTATTATTATAGGATTACGAACTAACTTTGTAAAGTACAAAACTACAGATATAATTTAATTATTTTTGCCTGTGTTATACTTAGGTATTATATAAATAGGCATAATGTGTTATACTTAGGTATTAAGTAATAGATTTTTTCAGAAGATTTTCTTTATTTGTACTGTAAACTTCTCACTTTTTGGCCAAATTCATATTTCTATGGTTTGGGAATAGGAATCCTATAGGTTTTAAGTACGCAACGAATTTCATACAATATTGTGCAAAACCGAAGCACAAACACTCGTATATTTTAATTGAGTTGACGTACAAGTTAAGTTTTTTGGCCCCAGGGGACTGTGGACACGTGTATTTGATATTTATTCAGCTTGATTTCAACCTCTTCAAGCTATATGGAGAAGAATGGGGAAAGATTATTACTTCCAAAAACATTGAAACTGACGACATCAACTTATTTAAAACATTTACATATGTGTAAATTGTATTATTACAATATTTTTATAGTTATGTGTATTATAGGCGATTTCAAAATTATATATATGTATTTATGTATGTATTATGTGTTATATATTAGTATGATATATACAATAAGTTGATGTATTTTATGATTTTATAAATATACGTGTATGTGTATTTGTATAAGCAAATGTGTAAAATTAAATTGAATTAGCTTCACGCTGTATCTCGCACAAGGCAGAGTAGGCAGAGGGAACCGCAGGAACCGTAGAAACCTAGTGTTAAGACACTCCCGCAATTCGCTTTTCGAGGCATTGCGTGTTGAGTGGCGGAACTCAACGCCGCACTTTGTCTTGTTACCAGAGCGAAGAAAATGAAAATAATTCAATCTCCCCTTGTAGGAATCAAACCCACAAACCGTCACGTTTACAGGCAGAGGGCAAATGTGTACACATATTATATATGTGTATCTATGTATAATTAAACCATCCACTATTATATATGTATATTCACATATATATTTCTTTTATATTCCAAAGGTTATCTGTCACTATTTAGAGATAATTCCGCCTTTTGTGTTGTTTTTTAAATCAGTGTAAGCAAAAAATAGAGTAATTACTTATATAATTATTACTAATATATCCACAAAAAGTTTCAAAATAATTGCAATTTTCTCATATATCTATCTTAATGCCAAGGTCCATCGAAATCCCAACATCATTTACAAAATAAACATCTAAATTGTAAACAAACCATTATCTAATATAATATTGTCTTTAATAAGATAAGTATAGAAGTATTCATCCAGTCAATAACGTCGTTATTATCGTTGGAAATAATAAAAATTATCACTTTTATGATAAGCGTGTTTACTGCGCGAAAAAAATGAAAATAATAAATACTCTAATACTTTGGTTGCAACTGTGTGTTTAGATACTAGTTGCTCTTTACATGGCTAAAGATATATATATATATATATATATATATATATATATATATATATATATATATATATATATATATATATATATATATATATATATATATATATATATATATATATATATATATATATATATATATATGTACAGGGCAACTAGTATCTAAACACACAGTTGCAACCAAAGTATTAGAGTATTTATTATTTTCATTTTTCTCGCTCTGGTAACAAGACAAATGGAATATCTTAACATTTGATTCCCTCCCATCCAGTTGTATCCAGGATACAGTGCTAAAAACGAAAGAAAAGAAATGCTTTCATTTGGAATCGAACTCGCAACCCTCACGTGTACAACAATACAATAGAATACTGTCCCACTGCGCCACGACGGCATTTTATTTGTTTCTTATCTATTATCTATTTAGTATTGCCATAAATATTGTTACGAGGAAAAACAATTTTTTTTTTGTTATTGTATGTAATATTTATTACTATTGCAGTCTATTAGTTTAATATAATAACATAAAACTATTAAAAAAAATAAAGCTTATTCGAAGTCTCCATTGGTTGTCCAATAACGTCCTTTAAAAGGTTGAGCTTAGTCACACACTCTTTCTATTGAATAATTCTTCATCGTATTCTGTATCCTATGAGTTCTCAATCTAAAACTGATCATAAAGTCTAATCCAGTGGAAGTCTAAACTATATGAAGACCAGTCTTTAGCTCTGATGACCTGAGGCACACCTTCCTCTCTTCTTTACAAGGCTTCTCTTGAGCACGTTCGTCTCTAATCAAGATTGAGTGGATCAAGCTTTGTGACCCGGGGCCGAGTCCAGCTGAAATGATTATTCTTGGTTAAACATGGTGTTGTTTAGGGACTTTACTACATTCCTAAGAATGGTACTATCTTGATACACTCGTACCGACCTTTTAATACGTTTTTCACGAAAATATGGCTCAGTCACTTCTTTATAGCTAACATCCCACTAACCCATCACTGAAGTGGGATTATGCCCATGTTGCACTTTGTTGACTAATTGGGAAGCTTCTTTAGAGCTTTCAGCAAAAAAACATTTGTTTTACATTTTGTATGTTAAAATTTTGCTCAATTTAAAAAAAAAAATTATGTAAACAAACGCTTTCTGTGCATACCACTTAAGTAGTTATATTAATTTTACAACCCTCTTCTTTTTTAAATTATCAGTTAAGAAATGACCAGCGCGTCTCTACAAGTCAGAGCGACAAGTTCTAAGTCGTCTTTTAAAATACGTGACATGGTTCCAGGTGCTTTCTTCAATTCCTAACTTACAGCTTTCGCTTTCGGGCAGGTTTTCTTCGAATTGCAGGATTTCTTGAAACCGCTTTGGTCACCTTTTTTCCGTACAAACTAACTAATACCAAACGTTTGGAGGATTTTGAAAATTGTATTTGGCTCCTTGCCTATTTTATGAAACGTGATTCAGTTCTCTTTATCACCCCACTCCATTTTAATATCACAAAATACTTAACAATATATAGGCGCAAAAATAAAAAAAAAACAGTAAACAATCATATAAAAATTACAGACTCTAAAATTAAATATTTCGGTTGTTTTTAATTGTAACAGTATTTATGGCCAGAATTTGCATATAAATATACCAGTTCTGTCAAGCTACTCCGCCTCCATGGTCAAATGGAAAATAATTATGAATCATGACACATTCTGTAAATACAGTGGGTTATCGAAACCTATAGCCTTCCTCGCTATAACCTACAGCCTTCCTCGCTAAATAATCTGACACAAAAATAATTCTTCAATTGGAGATAGTACTTCCTGTGTTAGCGCATTCAACCAAAGTAACTCTTCAGTTTTATAATATTTGTATAGATTATTCACGAGGCTTATCAGTTATCTATAATCAAGTGCATAATGAGTAACGTTCGAACTTGTAATACATAACAGTACTTACTATCTATGCATAAAGTTTTAAAGGATCAACTAAGAGTGTTTTGTGAGAATGAAAATAATAAATACTCTAATAGTCAAGATATGTACAAATCCAAATAATTAAAATCAATAAATTAATTTAAATGTTACGAGGTTGTTTGTGCCTTATACAGGCAAAAAATCTTACAAAAATGGCAGTTTTTAATATGCAGCAGCACAGCGTCTGACTGCAAATGCGACGACTGTGGGTTCGATTCTTTTGAGGTGAAAATGATTATTTTTATTTGATCTGCAGTGAGGCCGGCTTCATAACACGTAATGTCTCAAAAATGATAGGAGAACATGTCACTGGGACTACCTATCCTGCGATATGCGGAATACCGCGTGAATCTATATATTTATATGTAAACTAGCGACTCCATCCGGGCTTCACTCACTTGATCGATGTTCTCGGATTTAGTCTAATACATATATTATGTATGTATCGTATCTACTTACAAACATCGATACCCAATGACTTAAGCAATTTAAAGAGCATAACATTTTTCAGTAGTCATTAAATTAATCATAATAATCGTATAAACTTTATTTTTATTTTTTTTATATATATATATATATATATATATATTATATATATATATATATATATATATATATATATATATATATATATATATATATATATATATATATATATATATATATATATATATATATATATATCTTCTTCTTCTTCTTCTTCCTGGCATTAGTCCCGGCTTTTGCCAGGGTCTGCCTTCCGACTAAGACCAATCGGTCCATATGAGTGGCGAAGTGGTTTTTTGTGGAGCGATTGCCATCTGACCTCCAAACCCATTACTGGGAGAAACCAAGAAAGGACAGGGAATAAGAGGCAGAAAGACTTGGAATATAGGGGAGGGACACCACTTACATGGATTGGATCGGGTTATGAAAGTGGTGGCTCGAGGTCCCGGGGTCGCGTACCCGTATGCCGGAAACCAAATATCGGACAGATAATTGGCTTAGACACCCTCTGAGATGAGGACACCCTCTGAGATATATATATATATATATATATATATATATATATATATATATATATATATATATATATATATATATATATATATATATATATATATATATATATATATATACATACATTCATAAAATACACAAATAAATTCAATTCATACACACTACACATTTAAATCATAAAAAATAATTATTAAAATAAAACATAGGCAAAATTACTGGTTTAAACAGTAATTTTTAAGTATTTTTTTAAATACAGGGAACAGCTTTAATAGTAAAGGAATTAGAGAAAAAGGAAGAAGAATGAAGAGGAATTTCAAGCAAGAGATGACTGTTGGAGCGTAAGGAACGTGAGTGGGTGTCATGAAGAAACTTAAATTGTTTCTTCAACTATGGAAGAGTAGAAGGATTAAACAGCACTGCATAGAGCAGATGAAGTATGTGTGTAATCCTGCGAAGGCGAATAGCCAACTTACTTACTTACTTAAGCTTATTACGAAACTCGGAAATGTGTTTTTACGTACAACAAATATGAACCTGATGCAAAGATTTTGAAGCCGCTCAAGTTTATTCAAAAGCTCCTTTTTAATATCAAGATAACAAATATCAGCATAATCAAGAATAGGTAAAAGGAGTGAGTTTGCCAGCACAATTTTGGTGGGTATTGGTAGGAAATTGCACAGTCTACGCAGGCACGAAGAAGTAGCACAATTTTTTTGCTTACCTCTTCGACTTGTGGTTCCCAAGATAAATGCTAGTGCGTTACTGAAGTCTAATAATATCAGCACCGTCACCCCCCGATCATCCATACCCTGTCTGATGTCATCGGTGATCCTGACTAAAGTAGTCGTACTATGACCTTGGCGAAAGCCGGATTATAAAGCATGCAAAAAATTATATTTTGATAGGAACGTGCCAAGTTGCTTGTGAACAAGACGTTCAAGCACTTTTGATAGTAACGGAATAATGGAAATAGGACTATATTTAGAATAAGTAGATGGATTAGATTTTTTAGGCACGGGAATAATTTGAGCATCTTTCCAGACCGACGGAAAATCACCTTGGAGGATAGAGCGATTTAAAATGGATGTGATAATTTTCAATAGGTTAATTATAGGGACGATCATTGTACGACTTATGAAGTCAACACCAACTGCATCCGGCTTAATAGCTATAATATTTCTCCTAACATCACATACAGTGAATTGAGTAAAATTAAAAGGAGGAACCACAGGAGTTGATAAATTGGAAAGATAATTTAAGGTGTTCAGTTTATTTGTACTATCAATTGTACTACAAGAATTAAATTTTGAAAATTATTTATTTATATATTTATTTACATAGTTATTCCACATTAAGGAATGCGAAAATATTTAGAAACAAATGAACGTAGCAGGATTTGCACGCGCGCCTCTTGTTTACTGTCCAAGTGCTCTGGCCATAGCCATGACCAAGGCCATACTTTCTCATCCAACTACGTCGAAATTCGTATAGTTACAATTGTTACAACTAAATGAGATGCTAACAACATAAATAAATTGTAATCAGCAATCAAATGTTGCGGACACCTAGTAAATAAATAAAACACTTGTTAAAGTTCATTGTTTATGTAACTCTTCGGTAATTCTGTACCCCTAGTACGTATCACGTTGGCGTAGTAGTGGGCGGAGTCGCGTGGCGTTCTCGTACGCTCTGGTGAGTTGAAATCTACTTGGTAGAGGCCAAATTTGCTTCTGAAATATAAATATATAAGGTTCTAGCTGAGACCGGCGTGGTGCAGCGGGATAGCGGTAAGAGGCAAGGCATAAAAGTAGCTCCTCATCTCCTCCACCAAGGCCTTCCAGAGCTGACACAAGGATCCTTAGCAATTAAGGAGAGAAGAATAAATGTATCGGTTCAAGTTTCACAAATTGTAATCTAAGCTCTTATTTTCTTTTACCATATCAACATAATATTAGTTCCCATTGACAGACAGCCAACATAAAACAATATTAACCTGTTTCACTTTTCAGGTACGCTTGAAATATCTAATACTGGTAAGCTGACTCACAGAAATCATGTGTTGATTTACTGTCTTGACTCAACTATGGGATGCTCTTCTTGTTTCACAGTTTAGATGTGGGATTTAAGCCCACAATTATTGTATAGCTGCTTAAGAAATTTCTAATTCTAAACCATGATTAATCATGTATAGAGACTTAAGTATCACTTACACAAATCCTGCACCCCATTCAAAATTATCGATCATAGACCAAGCTGTAAATCCTGTCACGTTTACTTTATCCTTATAAATTGCTAGCAGAACCTGAAAGCAGATATGAAATAATAAAAACTTTGTATTTTTGTTTGTCCTCATTTTGTTGAAGAATTTAATGCCTTTATAGCATTAATATTGTTTGATATGTTTATTTATCCTGATATAGATGAATATAGTATTAAGTTTCCGAATTATGGAGAAAATAATTGAAAGTTCTCTATTTATTCCTTAAAATCAAATTATAAAGGTATACACAACATTATATCTAACCTGTTCCAAATGATCTTTGTAATAGTCAACTCTATCCTGGTCGTTCAAATTGTTCTCGGATGATGTGTATCCGTTTTCGAATATAACGATTTCTATATCTCCAAAAGATTTTTTCACCCAGGATAGCTGGTTTCGTATTCCTTCTGGGTGCACCTGAAATTTTATTTTATTTTGCCCATTATATATGTTTATGTTCAAGCTTTATAGGCTAGGCATTTAGTGCCACGACACTGTTCTCTACTTTTCGTCCACATTGAATCAAAGAAATCATTTGTTGAAACTTTACATCTTTAATATGGGAAGTTGAATCCACAATTTATTAGCCAGTTAATAAATTTCTTACAAACCATTACTTATTCTTTGCACTTATGTATATTATAAATATCAATCTTAAATTCTAATTTAAATCCTAAATTGATATTTGAGCCCACAGTATAATGTTTACTTTTTGCCTGACACGTCCTTGTGGAACGTTACTTACTATTGTACTATTTTTTTTCATTTCATATGAATTACTTACATAGAACCAAAACGATCCACTCGTTTTCCAAGAAGGGTGACGATCCAATTTGCAGCCCAATTCTTCTATGAAGCTAAAAAGGTCACCGGATACATTGTCTTCTTCTGTTTGTCTTATAATTCTACTTGTATAATAATTGAGGCCAAAGAAATCAGCGGAACCTGTAGAAATTTGCAATGTCTAGTTTGTAATGCATATCTATAGAATAAAAAAAAATCGAATATGGTTTCAAAAAACAATATTAAAAAAATTGCCTTTTTTGTTTTTTTTTTTTTGGCTTGAACATTTTTATTTTGGTTTACCTTATTTATTTATTTTTCATTATGTTTTGCTAGGATGTTGTTTTTTGTTTAAAATTTAAATGACTTTTACAGTATTTTCTTTTATATAATTAGTTTAAGAAGTTTAAGTTTGAACGTTTTAGTTAGAGATTTCATTTACGTTAAGTTAGCCTATAATTGGGACATACTATGTTACAGTATTTTATATAAATGTCCTGTACAGTGTGCAACAATTATGTCGTTGTATGTAACGTTGGCTTCCCGATAAATAAATAAAATAAAATAAAAAGGAGCATTTAGCCTTTTTAGTTAAATTAATAATTTTAATGGGAAAATTTTTACGTAATCAATTTAGCCGCCATACTTGTACGACTTAATCCCCAATGAGAATTTAAGCTTGAGCATTTGTTTCATTTTTAGGAATAGCCGTTTTCAAAAACAACATTTTCAAAATAAATACCTCTAAGAAGCTCCTTCTCTTCATCAGTAAAATCAGGGAGTCTGGATCTCCTTAAGCCTTTCTTTATACTGTTTTCCGCTATAATTTTTGCTATGGCTGGAGGCCATCCACCATTTTTTGAATATATAGGATATGTAAATAATCCCGTCTAGAAAACGTATTATTATTCTTAGATTGTTGTATTTTCATAAGCTCTTGTGTAACCAGACACCAGGTGTTTACACAAGAGCTTAAACCATTATTGTCATTACCTTAACCCTCGCTTCTTCATGATTCTTATATATACAGACATATGTCATCTAAAGGTTATGATTTAAACTTTTAAATTAAGAATTAAAAAAAATGAAACATACGTATAATTCAATTGCTAGATCTGTTAGATCTTCGTCATCTTTAGTTGCTGGTATAAAGTCAAATAGCTGGTTCACAATTCCAACACGACCTGTTGATGTTATTCTCCATAATTATTGCAAAAGTTTAAATTAAATTAAATTTATTTGTGAATGATTTTTTAAAAGTATTTATTGTATTAAAATATTGAACAAATTTACATCAATTTCTACAAAATATAAATAGCAGTCTGGCTCCTAAAATCTTTAAATATTTTCAAATATATCAATCAAGTTTAAAGCTGTACTCACCCTTGAAATGCTTAAACTCGTTCTTATATATCCTTGAAACCTTCCCATGAGCCACCAAAGTGTTTTTTACACATTGAAAGTATCCAACATCAGGATCTATGACACCTGGACCTATGCTTAATGTGTAAGCTAGGTTACACAAGATTAATGGTTCGTTTATAGTGATCCACGATTTCACTCTGTCACCAAATAAAGAGAAAACAACCCTTGCGTAGTCAGAGAGCCAATCAGTGATAAGAGAGTTTGCCCATCCACCTACCAAATATATGTACATAAGATAGGATTAGTAGACAAACATATCATTGTCATACACTTGGGCCAAAATTGCGAGTCGGAATCGTACACCGAAGCCACAAGCACCCACACACACACATATATATATAAATATATATATATATATATATATATATATATATATATATATATATATATATATATATATATATATATATAATATAAATATATATATATATATATATATATATATATATATATATATATATATATATATATATATATATATATATATATATATATATATATATATATATATATATATATATAAATATAAATATAATATATATATATATATATATATATATATATATATATATATATATATATATATATATATATATATATATATATATATAGCATTTTCTCCCATTTTGGTCGGTTTTATTTTTTGGTTTTATATGGGTAGATACTATAAATTTTTGGAATTTGTCAAATTTTATAGTTGTTGATTAAGCTGCGTCGAAATATGTGGAGGGCATAAGCATCCACATATTTTGATAACATTGACTAAAGAATTTTATTATTTTAAAAAAAAATACAGATGGGAAGACAGGCAGGATTAACTGGTAGCAATATCGCAAATATTTTAAATGTCAACTATCGAAATTTTGGGTTCAACGACTCACCTAATTCGTGAAATCTTTGTGGCATATCGAAATGGTGGATGGTGACAACAGGTTCAATTCCCTTTTCAAGTAAGCCGTTAATAAGATTGTTATAATATTTGTAACCTGCTTCGCTTACATATTCTGGTGTACCCCTAGGTAAAATTCTGGACCATGATATTGAAAATCTGTAAGGAAAGCCTATTCTAGTATATTACAATGTATTGAATATTTATATACTTGTTTTGCTTGCTTTTTTTATGCTGTAACCTGCATAGAGATCTAAAAGGGTAGGCAGAGGAAACCTAACGCAATATAAACAAATAAAAACGTAACGGTTGTGAATTCGGTTCCCGCTCGGGGGTATGAGTTATTTGAATTTCTTTGCTCTGGTAAGATATCTTCTTATAGCGAGCGAAGTTCGTTCCGGGCGTTAAGTTCCGCCACTCAACACGTAATGTCACGAAAATTGGTGGAAAAATCAAAAACAGAGTGTCTTTACACTAAGTTCTCTCTGTCTTCCCTAACAGGGAACAGAGAATATACGAGATGCAGATTGAAGCTATTAAAAAAAATATATGGAGTCGAAGAAAACTGAACTGGCACTCTCGAAACTGTCGAAGAAAATTCTGTACATACTATTGTCGGCGGTTATTTTTGTTTATGTACTTATATGTTATTGCACTTCTCTCTTTAATCTTAGTAACGACGGTTGAGGGTCTGATCTCTACTTGGGGCAGCATTCTCATCTCTGATTAGTCAATATATATATATATATATATATATATATATATATATATAATATATATATATATATATATATATATATATATATATATATATATATATATATATATATATATATATATATATTTATATATATATATATATATATATATATATATATATATATATATATATATATATATATATATATATATATATATATATATATATATATATATATATATATATATATATATATATATATATATATATATATATATATATTATTAGTAGTAGTATTATACATATACATATTAGTAGTAGTATACATATAGTGACCTATAAAAATCTAATCCTAAATCTGATGCGATTTGTACATCATCTTGCCACCGATGATATGAGTCGCATGCTACGTCTCCAGTATTGCCATCCTCGATATAATTTGGATAGGTGTGTACATACACATCCCATGCACTTGGAGATTTATCTGCAAAGATAGACAAAATATTTGAAATATAAATAATAATAGAGGCAGAGGGAACCATAGGAACCTAGTGTTAAGACACTCCGTTCCCCGCTTTCCGCATTTTGAGGCATTGCATAAATGTCAGTTATGTTAGTATGCTATCTCAATATTCAAAAAAAAATAGTATACAAATGACAACTACTTGTCAAAATTTAACTTTGTAAGTGCCTAAATGAATGTGACAAATTATTACAGATGCTATAAAATTGTTTTTTTTTTTTTTTTATTTATAGCTTGCACTTGCACTTTCTAGCACGCTGTATCCCGCATTTGTAGCAGCGTAGGCATTGAAAACCCAGTGTCCATCAAGACACTCCGTTAGCCACATTTTTTTCTCCAATTTACGACACATTGTGACGTCTATGGATGAATTTAACGCCGCGCCTTGTGTTCCGCGAGCGAGAATAATTATTCAATTTCAATAATTATTTAACATAGATATATTATATGCTCCCTTCAGAATGTAATTATACAATTACTATAACATCGGTCAAGACATTAGAAAAACCACAATTAAATCGCAAAAACTCCATTCAGTTGGAAAACAAATCATATATTACAAGCAGGAGAAGCCGCGAGATAGTCACTAGTAAATTAAAAAATATATTAATAAAATTATTGGACGGTAAACAAAGAGGATGTTATAAAAAAATTATATATATATATATATATATTTATAAAATTATATATATACTATAAGCGTAGTTTATTAAAAAAATTAAAAATAAAATGCTTACCGTCAGCGTTCCATCCGCCTTCCACTTGGTAAGCTGAAGTCGCAGCACCAAATTTGAAATACGAAGGAAATTTCAATACATTTTCCCCCCAAACTCCATTTAACACAACACTACAAAACGAGAAGATAGGTTGTAACAAATTATTATTGATAATACGAGTATATGGTTCACGCTGTATCCCGCATTTAGCGGGATAGGCAGAGGGACCGTAGATTAAAGGAAGCTAGTGTTAAGACACTCTGTTCCTCACTTTCCGCCTTTCGAAGCATTGCGTGTTGAGTGGCGGAACTCATCTTCGCGCTTTGCTTATTGCCAGAGTGAAGAAAATGTAAATAATTCATTGTTCCCGAATAGGATACGAACCCACAAGCCGTCGCGCTTACAGGCACTTCTGCGCCACGACGGTCCTTTATTATTAACAATGGTTAATAATAATATTTTAGTTATTATTTTGCTTTATAACTTCTAATTATTTTTGATAATTATTAATTATTATTATTATAATTATTATTGCTAATTATTCGTAGGCACAGTTGCGAAGGACTAAGTTCATTTCCGCCACTTGAGATTCTTATTCATGGGGAAAACGGAGAATATAATGTCTAGACATATTATCTCCACCTACCATGCTATATGCAAAATACAGAGTGAAACTCAACCAGGGTGGTTGCGGGTTCGATTCCTAATCTACATAAATATATATTTAAATTATATTCATTTTAAAATGCAAATTTTAAGTTTTATTTTGGCTCGTTCGTAAACGAAATAAAAAAATCAGTTTTTTTTTTTTTTTTTAATTATAGTGTTCCAAGCGAGGTTATCAAGCGTGTGATTAGATCACTAGATAAGCGTGACATGACAATTGATAACAACAGTTCGTTTAGAAAATATTCCTTTGACCTGCCTTATCAATATAAGTTAAGAGCTTCTTTTTAAAGCCGCGTTATTTTTTATAAATACTATTATATATATACTAGAATTAAACGCTTTGGAATTACAAACAACAATAATTAACATTATAATAATAAAAATAATTAATATTTTATTTTAATTTAATTTTTTTTATTTTAAATAGTTTTGTGACAATTAAATTAATTACGACAATAATTATGGATTTAACATGCTTTTTTTTATTTATCGTTTAAACGATGATGCAAGATAAAATTAAAACAGTTGTTTAATCTATATTCTATATATATAATAAAAGGATAGCAAATTCAACTCTGTACTTTAAAGATTTAAAAAAAATATTGATTGAGTCGGTTAATATATAGATAATAGAAGCTAAAAATCCACTCAGCAGATTTTTTGTCTGTATGTCTGTCTGTCTGTCTGTTTATTTATCCTCTAATCACGTGAATACCTACTGGACAGAAATTAATGAACTTTTGTATAGTAATAGCTTACAGTCTCGACCCGCATAAGTTATAGTTTTTATCCCGGGATTCCGTCTTGTCCTATAAAATAAATCAAAAGGCAGTAAACATACATAAAACCATATAAATATGTCCACACCAAATAAATATTTTATTATGAGACATTATTATTAATATACATACATATACATAAACGAGCACGTAATAAAAAAAACTAATAAGAAAAAGAAACTAAAAAAAGAAAAAAATAAAGAAAAAGTTATATAGAAATAATTCAGAAGAATTAAGGATATTTACGTGTATATATAATATTAAAATGTAAAGTCTACGTGACGTTAACAAATTCATATGTGATTACATCAAGAACAAAAACAACAAAATGGAGAAAAGTATACAGATGAGAAAGTTGTAATAATAGTTTAAAGGACTTTAAAATAGCTAGATGTGTTGGTGAACAAGGAAGTAGAACGAGAGGGTATTTTGAGGATAAGGTTTTGATTGGATCGGAGAGAACGATCGTGAGAGTTACTTAAATACTCCAATCGTTATTTTAGGTAAGAGGGAGTAAAAGGATTGAATAGCACACAGTATAGGGGATGTAAAATATGTGTATTCCTGCGAAGTCTTATAGGAAGCCACTTGAGCGTTTCTCGATAGTCAGAAATGTGGTCATACTTGCGGAAACCAAATACAAACCGTATAGAAAGGTTTGGAGTCGGTCAAGCCTATTTAAATACTCATCTCTAATATCGAGATAACAAGCATCAGCATAATCAAGAATTGGTAATAATAAACAGTTTGCCAGCACAATTTTAGTAGCTATAGGAAGAAAATTTCGCAGCCTACGAAGAGAAGCGACCGCTCCAAAAATTCATCCTGCCGAGTGTAGTAACCTGCGGCTCCCAGGACAAATGTTGATCTATTGTAATTCCCAAAATTTTTACTTTTTGCGCGTAAAGAATTGGTGTACCGTCAAATATCACGGATAGTAAATCGGACATATTTTATTTTGACAACAATTTAAGACTGCCTATAACTATAGATTGGCTTTTAGCGGGGCTTATTAGAAGGATTTACTCCACGTAGATACCCGAGCGAGATCTTCATTTATTAAATCGATAGTACGAGGCAAATCATCGGCATATAGGTGGTAGAGAGAAGATATTTGATGGCAAATTGTATTAATGAAAATTGAAAACAGGAGTGGAGACAACACGCCACCTTGTGGAACACCAGCATTTATAGCAGACCAATTAGAACACGCGTCTTCTATACGAAGGCGTTGCCGGCGGTCGCACAAGTAACTTCGAAATCAGTCACCCACCTCAGGAAATACGTTAAGAGAAGCTAAAATGGCAAGCAGGATATCATAGTTCACTGTATTGAAAGCTTTAGTGAAATCCAACCACACTATCACAGTGACCATTCGATCATCCATACCTTTCCTAACGTCATCTTTCATTTTGATCAAGGCGATATGTATAGAATAGTTTTTATACTGATGTAGAATGCAAATTTCGTACGAAAATAAAAACAGAGGCTGTTAAATTACGTCGGTTACTTTTATTCCATTCTCACTTAGTAACGGTGGCAAATGATATAAGTTATTTTATTGAAAATTTAAAATATAAAAAAATGAAACTTGTTTCCACAGTTTAGCCAGATGTCACAGTAATAGTTACAAATCATTTGATTTACAATTATTATAGTAACATTTAGCAATCGGAAGGAAAACCAATATTGTGTTTTTGAAAATCTATAGTAATATTTTATAATATCTGTCAACAGAAGTCGTTATTCATTAAAGTAATATATCTGCATAACGCTGGTGCGACTTTTTTATTTATATTAATGTCGATATATTTTAAATAAGTCTACACACACACCATAGATAAAATTGTCGTAGTAATAATAATTATTGAAATATTTTAAAAATGTATTAATGGCTCGGTTTATATATAGCTATCGTAATAGTTATTGTAAATATAAGCTTAAAAAAAATTACGCCGTGTATATTTTGTCCGTATGTTTGTTTATTTATTCGCGAATCACGTACTGGCCAAAAAAATGGAAATAGATGAATTTCGGAAATGCAACAGTTTTCAAAAAAAAAAAAATTAAAGACCGATAAAGTTCAATTTACTGGTTAGAATTTACTTTGTTTACTGCTTTATACTACAGAAAGAAAAAAATTGACAGCTTAAAACCTAAATCAATATATAGAATAGTTGTCATACTGGGGTTCAATGGGGTTTCCGGAGAAAAACATAGACATATTTTAATTACGTCGATTACTAGCAAGTGAAGCTAAATTATATAATTGATTTTGTCTAATAAATTACTTTTTTTATAATATGAGCATTATTTAAGATCAAGTAACTTTTTCTAGTATAATATTAATGTTATTTTAAACATTGGCGATGTTGAAAATAGAAGATATAAGTAGTACATTTGTCAAGACTAGAATAAAGAACGCCAAGGGCGTTGTATTTAAAAAAAAAATATTAAATTGAATTCCTTTAGTTACGCGTTTCAATAAATAAAAAATAAATAATCTTAGAATGATTTTGATTTTGATTGTGAGAGTGGATGGTGTGTTTTACGTTATAAATAGAAAAGCTACAATATAATCTACTTCCAAACTATATGTTACTTACATATATATTGTTTACGTATTACTTACATATATGTTTACGTTTCTCATATATATAAAGGATATATATGCAAGAAACATATAAGTATACTGATCGTGATTTTTTTATAATAGACAAGAGTGATTCAAAAAAGACGACGAGCAAATCGAAGAATTGCATTGCGACGTAGGTATAAAATTTTAAAACGAACGCGATCTAGCTAACATAAGCGGGCGAAGCCGCGAGCGGGTCGCTAGTAAATTAAAATATTGGAAAACACGATATAATTGAGTCAAGTGTCATCCAGTAAAGTATTTAAAAGCTAACTTTGACCCGCGGTTTCGTCGGCGTAGTCAAATATAATTGACTAAGCTATATACTATGACAGAACATATTCTAAGCGCTGATATAAATCTCTGACAGTAAGATCAAGAACAAGTACTATTAACGTGATATGATATAGCCTATAGCCTGCCTCGTGAAATGGACTATATGATACAAAAGTATTTTTTTAATTCTATACTTTTCAGGTTTATACTATTGTAATATTTAAGTATAAAGTCTTTCTTTTATACTATGACTACTATATATATTTAAAGATCTTTTTTAAAACGTATTTGTAATTTAGAATAATAAACACAAAATACTATTGAAAATTTTTACAAAATATTTTAACTGATAGTCGATTAATATTACACTTATCTAAGTATAGTGTTAAATATATAAATATATATATATATATATATATATATATATATATATATATATATATATATATATATATATATATATATATATATATATATATATATATATATATATATATATATATATATATATATATATATATATATATATATATATATATATATATATATAAATATATATATATATATATATATATATATATATATATATATATATATATATATATATATATATATATATATATATATATATATATATATATATATATATATAAATTATTGCAAAAGGACTTATATAAATATATATTATTATATAGAAGAAAATTATTTTATAAAGAACTATAAAAAAATTTGCGTCAAGCTATTTTCCGCGAATATTCCCCAAGTCAGGAGGAGGGTACCTAGTGTAAAAACCTCTTCCGATACCCAGTTTCCGCCAAATTTTGACACATTGCGTGTTAAATGGCGGAACTCAACGCCGCGCTTTGTCTCGTTACCAAAGCGAGAAAATAGAACAACAACAATAAATTCTTCCCGAGCGGGAATCGATCTCACTACCGTTAACATATAAGCACATAAAACACTTCACACTTTTTATTCACTTCCAATTAAAATGAATCAATTTTTTCTTCTTATATACATTTTAAATTTTAGTATAAATTTATTTTAAAGAATTATAACATTATTTACAAATACCGTACCAAACAAGTACAACTGTCGCCTGCATATTTATAATAAACATGATGATACACTTGTAACTACTATACTGTAACTATATAACTGTACTTATATACTTACACTCGATTAATAAAAAAAAAACCATTAATTCCCATACAATTATAAAGTATAGTCGGTATGTTGAAATGTGAGAATATATATATATATATCTACCTTACTATATATATATCTACCCTCATGGAATTAATATGAAAATTCCATTTAATGTTCTTCTTCACTTTAGTTATGGCGTTATAAGCGTGACGGTTGAGCACAATTCACTTCGCCAATGTCACGCTGAATGGAGAACACACAAAGGAGATTGTACAGTAAAAAGAAAGATAACATTACTCTTAAGAAGCATATTTAAAAGAGATCCAAGTAAAATACATATATATATATATAAATATATATAAATATACAAGCACCCACACACACATATATATATATATATATATATATATATATATATATATATATATATATATATATATATATATATATATATATATATATATATATATATATATATATATATATATATATATATATATATATATATATATATATATATATATATAAATATATATATATATATATATATATATATATATATATATATATATATATATATATATATATATATATATATAGCAAGACCCTGGCAATAGGCCGGGATAAAGCTAAGTGGAAGTGGAAGAAGATATATATATATATATATATATATATAGCATTTCTCCCATTTTGGTCGGTTTTATTTTTGGTTTTATATGGGTAGATACTATAAATTTTTGGAATTTGTCAAATTTTATAGTTTTTGATTAAGCTGCGTCGAAATATGTGGAGGGCATAAGCATCCATATATTTTGATAATATTGACTAAAGAGTTTTATTATTTAAAAAAAAAATATAGAAGGGAAGACAGGCAGGATTAACTGGTAGCAATATCGCAAATATTTTAAATGTCAACTATCGAAATTTTGGGTTCAACGACTCACCTAATTCGTGAAATCTTTGTGGCATATCGAAATGGTGGATGGTGACAACAGGTTCAATTCCCTTTTCAAGTAAGCCGTTAATAAGATTGTTATAATACTTGTAACCTGCTTCGCTTACATATTCTGGTGTACCCCTAGGTAAAATTCTGGACCATGATATTGAAAATCTGTAAGGAAAGCCTATTCTAGTATATTACAATGTATTGGATATTTATATACTCTTTTTGCTTGCTTTCTTTATGCTGTATCCTGCATAGAGATCTAAAAGGGTAGGCAGAGGAAACCTAACGCAATATAACCAAATAAAAACGTAACGGTTGTGGATTCGGTTCTCGCTCTGGGGTATGATTTATTTGAATTTCTTCGCTCTGGTAAGATATCTTCTTATAGCGAGCGAAGTTCGTTCCGGGCGTTAAGTTCCGCCACTCAACACGTAATGTCACGAAAATTGGTGAAAAAAATCAAAAACAGACTCTCTTTACACTAACTCTCTGTCTTCCCTAACAGGGAACAGAGAATATACGAGATGCAGATTGAAGCTATTAAAAAAAATATATGGAGTCGAAGAAAACTGAAATGGCACTCTCGAAACTGTCGGAGAAAATTCTGTACATACTATTGTCGGTGGTTATTATTGTTTATGTACTTATATGTTAGTGCACTTCTCTCTTTTATCTTAGTAACGACGGCTGAGGGTCTGATCTCTACTTGGGGCAGCATTCTCATCTCTGATTAGTCAAATTAAATAACCGTCATCCAATCCGCAATATGAGTCAGTCAGCCATGTGTCATATATATATATATATATATATATATATATATATATATATATATATATATATATATATATATATATATATATATATATATATATATATATATATATATATATATATATATATATATATATATATATATATATATATATATATATATATATAGTGACCTATAAAAATCTAATCCTAAATCTGAGGCGATTTGTACATCATCTTGCCACCGATGATATGAGTCGCATGCTACGTCTCCAGTATTGCCATCCTCGATATAATTTGGATAGGTGTGTACATACACATCCCATGCACTTGGAGATTTATCTGCAAAGATAGACAAAATATTTGAAATATAAATAATAATAGAGGCAGAGGGAACCGTAGGAACCTAGTGTTAAGACACTCCGTTCCCCGCTTTCCGCATTTTGAGGCATTGCGTAAATGTTAGTTATGTCAGTATGCTATCTCAATATTCAAAAAAAAATAGTAAACTAATGACAGCTACTTGTCAAAATTTAACTTTGTAAGTGCCTAAATGAATGTGACAAATTATTACGGACGCTATATGAGTATAAAATTGTTTTTTTTTTCTTTAATTTATAGCTTCACGCTGTATCCCGCATTTGTAGCAGCGTAGGCATTGAAAACCCAGTGTTAAGACATTCCGTTAGCCACGTTTTTTTCTCCAATTTACGACACATTGTGACGTCTATGGAGGAATTTAACGCCGCGCCTTGTGTTCCGCGAGCGAGAAAATGACAATTCATACATTCACCCGAGTGGGAATCGAATCCACAATCATCGCTTGGATAATCAGGCGCTGCACTGTGCCGCTACATCGCAACGGCCTTAACTAACTATTATATATAAAATTATTATCTTAGAATTAGGTCTGTTACGATTAAGACTTTCTATTTTCACGTACGTACGTACGTTTGCATTATACCGGTTAAATGCGAGTCGAACTTGCATACTGAGGGTTCCGTACCAATTGTATAACTGAAAGTACAATTTAGATACCAAGTTATAATAATTTTATTCTGTCTAATTTTTTTTTAACTAACATACATACATTTCAATAATTATTTAACATAGATATATTATATGCTTCCTTCAGAATGTAATTATACAATTACTATAGCATCGGTCAAGACATTAGAAAAACCACAATTAAATCGCAAAAACGCCATTCAGTTGGAAAACAAATCATATATTACAAGCAGGAGAAGCCGCGAGATGGTCACTAGCAAATTAAAAAATATATTAATAAAATTATTGGACGGTAAACAAAGAGGATGTTATAAAAAAAATTATATATATATTTATTTATAAAATTATATATATACTATAAGCGTAGTTTATTAAAAAAATTAAAAATAAAATGCTTACCGTCAGCGTTCCATCCGCCTTCCACTTGGTAAGCTGAAGTCGCAGCACCAAATTTGAAATACGAAGGAAATTTCAATACATTTTCCCCCCAAACTCCATTTAACACAACACTACAAAACGAGAAGATAGGTTGTAACAAATTATTATTGATAATACGAGTATATGGTTCACGCTGTATCCCGCATTTAGCGGGATAGGCAGAGGGACCGTAGATTAAAGGAACCTAGTGTTAAGACACTCTGTTCCTCACTTTCCGCCTTTCGAAGCATTGCGTGTTGAGTGGCAGAACTCATCTTCGCGCTTTGCTTATTGCCAGAGTGAAGAAAATGTAAATAATTCATTCTTCCCGAATAGGAAACGAACCCACAAGCCGTCGCGCTTACAGGCACTTCTGCACCACGACGGTCCTTTATTATTAACAATGATTAATAATAATATTTTAGTTATTATTTTGCTTTATAACTTCTAATTATTTTTGATAATTATTAATTATTATTATTATAATTATTATTGCTAATTATTCGTAGGCACAGTTGCGAAGGACTAAGTTCATTTCCGCCACTTGAGATTCTTATTCATGGGGAAAACGGAGAATATAATGTCTAGACATATTATCTCCACCTACCATGCTATATGCAAAATACAGAGTGAAACTCAACCAGGGTGGTTGCGGGTTCGATTCCTAATCTACATAAATATATATTTAAATTATATTCATTTTAAAATGCAAATTTTAAGTTTTATATTGGCTCGTTCGTAAACGAAATCAAAAAATCAGTTTTTTTTTAAATTATAGTGTTCCAAGCGAGGTTATCAAGCGTGTGATTAGATCACTAGATAAGCGTGACATGACAATTGATAACAACAGTTCGTTTAGAAAATATTCCTTTGACCTGCCTTATCAATATAAGTTAAGAGCTTCTTTTTAAAGCCGCGTTATTTTTTATAAATACTATTATATATATACTAGAATTAAACGCTTTGGAATCACAAACAATAATAATTAACATTATAATAATAATTATTATTATTATTTTATTTTAATTTTCTTTTTATTTTAAATAGTTTTGTAACAATTAAATTAATTACGACAATAATTATGGATTTAACATGCTTTTTTTTATTTATCGTTTAAACGATGATGCAAGATAAAATTAAAACAGTTGTTTAATCTATATTCTATATATATAATAAAAGGATAGCAAATTCAACTCTGTACTTTAAAGATTTAAAAAAAATATTGATTGAGTCGGTTAATATATAGATAATAGAAGCTAAAAATCCACTCAGCAGATTTTTTGTCTGTATGTCTGTCTGTCTGTCTGTTTATTTATCCTCTAATCACGTGAATACCTACTGGACAGAAATTAATGAACTTTTGTATAGTAATAGCTTACAGTCTCGACCCGCATAAGTTATAGTTTTTATCCCGGGATTCCGTCTTGTCCTATAAAATAAATCAAAAGGCAGTAAACATACATAAAACCATATAAATATGTCCACACCAAATAAATATTTTATTATGAGACATTATTATTAATATACATACATATACATAAACGAGCACGTAATAAAAAAAACTAATAAGAAAAAGAAAC
>JAXRJS010000086.1:605000-617500 GCA_037127375.1 Dione juno | reverse complement strand
GCGTTAATGCGCATGCGCAAAGGGGTAAGCGTACACTTGGATCATAAGTCCAGGCGCTGCTCGAAACTCCTCCACTACTTCCACGACTACACCACTTTCCTTGGAATCCATGGAACGCTAAGCTGGTGCGGTGGGATCCGCGTCTATTTTTGTATAGCCTCAGGCAAATGACCTAGTATTAAGTTATTTCGTTTCCTTGTCTCGAGAACGATGAAAATATGTATTCTCTTCGTTTGGGAGTTTTCACACAATTTATATGAAATGAGAGCAAAATGGAGATATAATGTTATTATTCGAGTGATGTGTTAATGTAAATCTTTAATCCAAACAAACCTTAAATAAATAAATAAGCCTCAATAATACTGTCAAGGAATATTCTTTGCAAGTGTAGTAATTGTAATAAGCGTAATAAAACTATTTAGTAGGTATTTATTGGTAATTTTTGTATATTTATTAGAAATGATATAAATATTAATTTCGTTTTTTTTTTCTTTTTTCTTTTTCTTTAGGCTCAAAAATGAGCACTATATCTAATATAATACCTAACGGAATTTATTTCTAGCTTTTTTTTTAAAGGCAACAAGACAGGAATCTTAGTATGTAGCGTTTTATCTTTTCATATTGTATTTATGAAATTAATTTAAATTTAATATCATTATCTTATATTTATGTTCTTATGAACAGTACCTACCTATTATGAAAGTGTGAATTTACCTTCCACACGGCAACAATTAAGGTACGGTGCTATGTGATACATATATCTGAGTACCCACAAGTAGTACCAAGTAGTAACAAGTATTTCTATCGATTTCATCATATTCTCATGATTACAAGATGTGAGCATATAGCTCTTGGACTTTACTCTGTCGACTATTACAGGCAAGCCAAAGCTATGCCAATATATGGCAATGATCATCTCTGGAGGACTCTGGGCCGCTGAGATTCAACAGCTAGCCTGATCCCAGGATCTTATGGATTTGATAGATATTAGGTTATGGACTCATGGTCAACCTGTTCCAATTAGCGGCTATCCAAACTATAATCGAACGGTACAAAATGTTTCTTTATATTTAATATTGGTACGGAAAACTAATTTATAATGTAGGATTTTTTTAATGTTTTTTTCTATCTGTTTGTCTGTATCGACTCATGATAGATAATTGTTCAACGAAATAAGAAGGAATTATAAACAACATTATAAATAATTACAGGCTATTTTGTTAAGAAATAATAAATGAAGACATATTTAAGTCATCCTGGTACATATGAATGCTATATATACAACAAGGTAATCAGTAATTGCTCTAGTACAATACTAAGTCAGTACTCTTTTCTTATCATTAAGCTGAAAAAATAATTTGTAATATAATATATATTACTCAAAAATTGTTATCTAAAATCAAGGATGTGTAAAAACTGAAACAACATTTTAGTATTGTGTATTTAAATACTTGCTCCTTAAATAAATAAGTAAGTTAATACTTTTTATTATACACCAAGTCAAAATACAATATTGATACATATTTAAAAAAATAGAACAGTGCCCTAAAGGCAGGCTTATCGTTAAGAGAGCGATCTCTTTCAGACAACCTTTGGGTAGAGGAGAGAATAAATGAAATGAACGGGAAGGCATATATTAAGTACATATCAAGTTATTGTTAAAGTAAATATAAACTCACACAAGCACACATACATACATACATACGTATATGTATATAATAATATTTTCATACTCATGTTTCTTGGAGTTGCTGTTCTAGGAAGAGAATGACCTACTAAAATTATCTATAGTTTTTCATTGACACAATATATTCCACAGTGCATGCATCTGTAATTAAAAAAAATATTACAATGAGAAAGACATTGGATTAAGCTATATATTCATAGAAATCATTAAGCTAAGCCACCTGGGCATCTTTTAAGTAACGCTTACGCATATTGTATTAAAAAATATTCCTAAAGAACAGCAAATATATAGGCATAGGTACAAAATCTTAGGGCAATTGAAAATTGATTTTCAATCTGACGAGACTTTTCTAAATTGTTATTACTGCTAAATTTTAATATTCTTCAGGAATGAGGCTCAAAGGAAAAGGTAACCTGAATGTGATTCGAACCCACAATTGTAATCTCAATGAATAGGCAGAAAAGCGTACTAATAAATTAGCTTTAAATGACTATTTTACGTCTTATTTTTATTTAACACAATAAAAAGTTTGTCTATAGATTATCTATATATTAATACGTTAAACAAAAACTTTAGACCCCTTTTTACGAAAATTGCGTGGACGGAGGAATATGATATTTTATATTCTTATAGTTTATGTGTAGAAGTACAGAACGCTAATATTTTTCAATAATAATGCTTATAAAGTACATTAAATCAATAAATAAAACATAACACACTACAATATGCTTTACAATATAAATTTTGTATGGTGACATCCACGTTGCTATCGCAACGCGTATGTCACGCGTCTGTATAAATGTGTTCTGTGGTCACGCGTGAATAAACCAACGTAATTTTTTGTATGTACAACTTATTTTCTTTCTGAATCAGTTTGTCGATGAAAAATAATGACAAATCTATGAAATAAATACATTTCATTTATGCTGTAACATCTCACTTTTTGTGAAATTTCACTACTCTACTTCAACAAAGTACCTACAACTTATAAGAGTTGAAAAAAATAATTTTGTGCTAATATGTGATTTTGTATGGATAGAACTACAGATATAAGTACGTAATGGTTTCTTCTATGACGTTTTCCTTTATTTGTACGGTAAGTTTATTTATACTGTAAATTTTAGATTTGTCTTAGATCAAGTTTTAGAAAATTAAAAAATGTTGATTTATAAATAATAAATTCTTTTATGTGACAGTTCTTCAATTCTTTAGCTATTCTGTTCAGTTCAGTTCTTTAATTATAGCGTTTCGAACGCTTCACTTCGAATCGGATCACTTCGCCAATGTCATGTGTTATGGAGAACACACGAAGGAGTATGTACGTTCTTCAGCTATTATTATCTATAACCATTTTGACACAATTTTATATTGACGTTGACGTTAACATTGACAGATTTGGGTAAATACGATCGAAGATTTTGATGAACAATGCGAATTTACATTAAATTGCACCATATGTTTACATAATCCATAATACAGTTAACGTCTAACGAAAAATAATGTCCGAATAAACATTAAAGATACAAATTTTCGCATTGACAAGTCTATATATTGAAAATGTCGAAAATCAAGAAGTTAACGGGCTCATTCCGCTATACACAGTGGGATCCTTGTCTTATTATATCTCAAATAGTGGCGATGCAGTTTGTTTTGTATCTAACACTCAGCATTTTAATGGCTATAATGCAAGATTTGACTTCCTCTACGCGGACCTTAGACCATTTGTTTGAATACCATGTAAGTATATCTTTGTTATAATAGAGAAAGTAAATAATAGTTTATGTTCACATATAATTAAAGTTAAAATAATTATATATTATGATACAAAATTTTATTATTTTTATATGTTAATTTTAAACTTATTGTAACTAATTATGCCTAATTAAATTATACTTCAGGAAATCCATGTGAAAGACAATGAGGGTAGAGCTGTCATATTAGCTTTTGTACTTAATTCTATTGTCGGAGCGTTTATGTTATGGATGCTTGTGGGAAGAACTAAATTGTGCTTGGACTTTAGGTAATAGATTTATATAAATATGTCATATTTTTATATATCTGGTAACACAAATTGCTCTATTGAGATATACTACTTAATATGTATATATATATAGATTGTTTTTAGTAAAGCATGTTTTTATAACTATTAATAGAATTTTATATATTTCCAGTTGTACATTCTACGTCATACACTTACTATTTTGCTGGGTGTACAATGGCCGGTTTCCCACTACATTTTCATGGTGGGCTTTAAACGTTGCATGTACGGCAATAACATGTGTTTCTGCAGAATTTCTGTGTCTGAGGACAGAATTAAAGGCTATTCCATTAAACATTGGTGCTAAAGTGGACTTATGAAAGTTAAAAGTGACATCTATTATTTCTTAGTATTCATTTTTGACTGAATTGAAAGTAACAAAGTGTAGTGATTTTTGTTATATATATAGTTATATACTTATTTATGTAGTTGATTTTATTTGATTTGCTGTGGAAATTAATTATAATGCGGCAGTTGTAATGCAAATCTAAGTGAGATGATACATACAGTTGTGAGTCTGTGTCAAAGAATTGGTGTGGATTTATTATCTGTATTTAATTCTTTGGTATGTCTGTCTGTCTGTAGAGTACTGGAATGATTTAAAAAAAATTGTGTGTAATAAAAGGTGCTGTGGTTGATTTGTACTTTAATAGCCTTACTTTAAAAAATCTTGCATATTATGTTTCAAGTGACACTTCAATAAGGACAAAGTTTGAGGGGCCTGCTAGTAATAAAATATTTTATTAAGTTCTAGTATGACTTGTAATAATGTGGCGTTGATTTATTACAATTCTGTTTTGTTTTTCCAAATAGTGGAGATAAGAGCGACATATTACTAAACAATGGCGAAATGGCCATATACCAAATATATAAAAAAATTTAATTACTAATTAATAATTGACTCACCACAAACTTACAATAAATCATAAAATATGCTGAGTAAATAAACTTCTTTATTTTATATTTTTTATTCTAATTGAAATTGTTCTTAGTGTTCTGTACAATGTCAGCTTACCTATATTAAAATTACACATTTCGCCACTGATGCATATAAAATGAAGGCAATATTTGTATAATATTGAATGTTTTAAATTTAACTTTTAATACTGCCTATCCTGTTAATCTGGCCAATACATATTATTTACAATCGGATGCTGTCCTACGATATGATGGCCTCAAATGCATGAAGCTTTATATGCAAATTTAATTTGCAATAATATTATTTGTTAATAGAATTCTATATTGATTATTAAATATCATTAATTAGTTAATGTTAAGAAGCTAAAGTTTGCTGAAAAAAAGACTGCCTGCTTGAACGATGTTCTCATGTTCACTCTGAAATGATGCCATTTTTCTTTTGAATCACTTGTCTATAAAGAATAGTTAAAAATATATGTATATAGATACATACATGAAAGATGTAAATATGCAATATTTTATCTAGGCAGAAAGAGGTTTCAATTTTATTTATATGCATAGATTATACTTAATTTAGATAGCATGTCGTCTTTTTGTATATATAAGTTATATCTTAGTAAGTAAATTATATAGAATGGAATATAGTAACAAAGTGTAATTAATATGTGAATAATAGCATCTTAACAATAGGTTCCCTCTGTATAACCTGTTATATGCGCAAAACGACGTAAAGTTATTTATTTAATTATGTGATAAATAATTAAAAAAGTAGTAAATAAATTATATATATATATATATATATATATATATATATATATATATATATATATATATATATATATATATATATATAATATATATATATATATATATATATATATATATATATATATATATATATATATATATATATATTATATAATAATTGACAATGTTGTTATAAGTCAAATTTTGAGAAAGTAATGAAGTAATGTAAAAAGTAGGTACTAAAATTGATTTTATAATTATATTAACTTGTTAAAATTTGTTTGAACATTCTACTGGTACTAATAGATTTTTTGTAGTGACAGCCTTAGCATCGTTGTGATTTGAAAGTCGATGAAACAAAAAAGAGACAGACAAATTTAAAATGGGAGTAAGTGAAATAGCCAACATTGTACGCAAAGAATACAGATTACAGTACAAATCTTCCTTCTTCTTCGTCTCTTTAAATATGGCATATATAAAGAGACGGAGCGTGCGTGCAAGTGGAGTACAATTAACTTCGCCAATGTCACGTTGAATAGAGAAGGTTGTATGTTAATCATTTGACACACACATCACCTAATTATTACATTATCAGCAAGCAACAAAATATACCTTAATTTTCAATATTGATCCATCAGTGTTTATTAAAAACTTAATACTTAAGTAATATGATAAAATTTTCAATATTAAAGGCAAAAAAAATATGATTGTGTAAACTACACATAATATACTAGATAAGATATATTATATTTACTTAATAAATACTATTTATAATATTTTAAATTGTTATTTTAAGTTATACAGTAGTGTGTAAAAACAAATTATTGCAATTGTTATTAATGTAGATAAATAGTAAAAAATAAACGAAATAATTTGTAATCACTTAAATTTTAATAATAAAGTGATTTATAAAAATAATTTTGGCGCCTAACACAGATAATAAATGCATAATGGCATTTTTGAATGCTTAAATAAATACAAACTATTAAAAAACAGAAATTTAAACTTATAATTTAAATAAAATAAAAAAACGTTATCAGTAATATTATAAGATATGTATAAATAAAATAGCGAACAATGTATAAAATTTTTAATGTTTTCGTACTTGGAAAACAAAAGCTTCATGCTATGTCCCGCGCAAAGCAGGGCAGGCAGTTATTACAAACAATTAGCAGGCAGTTATTACACTAATTATAAGAATATTACACTGTTTACTACTTATTATTACGTATTTCTTAGAAAGTTAAAATCGAAGTCCAAAATTTACAAAAATTTAGTCCAAATATATTTTGTTTATACACAAAACGCACAGAGAAGAAATTTTTAAATGCAAAAGTTAAATTGCAATAAACACAAAAATTGGAAAAAAAACAAAAGAGAAAAAAAAATTACAAATTTATAAAGAAACAAAAGAGAAACTGACACTTAAATACAAGAAGTTAAAGTCGAATGTAGGTTAAAGGGCAATACTCAAGCACATCACAAGCGATTAAGAACGTTTGTGTATGTGTGCGTGTTTGTATGTTTGTATGTTTTCAGTTTTGATATGTGGAGAGATGTTCACTTGGCTACTCGCCTTTCGAGACATTAAGTGTAGAGTGAAAAAAATAAAAAAAATTAGCCTCGCTCAGCTTACCCTGGTATATGCAATATAATTAAGTGAAGTACGTCACGGTGCATACGTATATAAAAATGTGTAAAAAGAGTTATTGACTAGCCTTGTCGGTTGTTGACACTGGTGTAATTTCACGCTGACACTTTTATTTTGGTCCGTATGTACCTACTGGCGTTTTGATCAAAATTTGAACTTAGCAATGTTAGCAAGTTAGCAAAAAAAAGTGAACTCTTTTATTTTTATATAATAATTAAAATTAAATATATTTACACCGAATCTCGCTATATTTGCTATAAGGCGAGATTCGGTAGGCAGAAGGAAAATAAATTTAAACACTCTGGTTTCCCATTCTCTGCTTTATTTTCGCGATATTAAATAACGTAATTCAACGCTGCATTTTGTCTTGTTATTTTTTTTTTCTTACTAAATGATATGCACTACTAATCTCTAAGAAAACATTGTCATGATGATAATGACAGTTTTTTACACAAATTTATGGTTCCCAAAAACAATATAGTACGATTACGCGGTTTTAACATTACATTCTAATTAATTGAAAGATATTTTTTTGATAAACATTTTTTTAATCAATTTTTTTTTTTTTATTTAATTCAATTTCGAATCCTGTCAAATTGTACTTAGTTTTTTTTTAATAAATATTAATATAGATGATTTACAGGCATATTTTGACTTGATATATGAAAGTTATTGTTAATGTTAACTTACCACATTAAGTTTAAAAAATACTTAAAGAAGATACGTAAAAATTTAAACGCAGCAGGATTTGAGCATTGTTCTCGTAAAAAGCGTATCTGAATAATTTTATTATTTAAATAGATGCCGCCTCCATGTACTTTCAGAATACATGCCGTTCCACGATACTTCCATTTGAGCAAAGAAAAATTCATGATTTATGGGTCCCGAGATCAAAATCTCCACCTAACGCCCTAACAGTTGAAGTCCTACTAATTTCAAAAACTAATATCTGTGCTAAATTTTGACTGAGGTGTAGATTTTGTGAAATCAAAGCTTGTACATAGAGTTATATCAGGCTCTAGGACTTGACAATTGGATTTGAGTCAGATCACGTCAAGTGGACCCCCCTTTTACCACTTGAAGATAGAAAACTTATTTAAGTATAATTATCGAAAGTAGTTATACCTAAAAATCATCCCTCAAAACAATTTTTGAAAATTTTGAGTTTAACAACAATTTTTTTGACAATAAACATTTTCGCTACTTTAAATTAAAAAATTAATTTTAAAAAAGCTAATGAACGTAACTTAACGAAATTTTCAGCGATTATAGTAAAATATCTATAATTTCAAATAAAATTATTTTGAAAATTTTATTTGGTTATTTTCATATTTTTTATTATTTTTAAATAAACAAATTGAAATTTGAATGACTTCTCAGTACGATAATCGAATTTTTTTTTCCAGTAATACGCGATATACATTAAAGTTCTTGATTTAGAAATAAAATTTCACTGCCCGGTATTAGTTTAAATAATATGAATTTTTATATGACGCAGCGGCGAGCGATACAAGTGCTGCGCGCTACTGAGCTTAGCTGTTAAGGCTATAGATCGCTACAGATTACACAACTATTTAATAAATAATCTTTACAGTGTAATTTTTTTTTTATTTATATTATTAACAACATTTGAATGGCGAACAATATATATTCCCATGAAACTAGATATAAATCGCGACATGACCAAGCAATCACAATAAAAAATTCATTTTCAATTCAATCGCGTCAATTTCATTTTTTCAAAAGTGTAAATAAAAACTAACTAATATGCAAACGTTTCTCAGAAGATGAAAAAAGTATTATAAATTTAGTATTTAGAAAGAACAGAAAAAAAAGTATGAACTAATTTAAGGCATTGATTAAATTTATTAATCATATTTCATTGATATATTTATTTTATTCAACTGTTCAATTGAAGTAATAATTTCAAAAATATATGTTAATTACTCTTTGCAAATGTTGTTAATAATATAAATAAAAATAAAAAAAATTACACTGTAAAGATTATTTATTAATAGTTGTGTAATCTGTAGCGATCTATAGCCTTAACAGCTAAGCGCGTGCGCGCGCGCGCGATCAGTAGCGCGCAGCACTTGTATCGCTCGCCGCTGCGTCATATAAAAATTCATATTATTTAAACTAATACCGGGCAGTGAAATTTTATTTCTAAATCAAGAACTTTAATGTATATCGCGTATTACTGGAAAAAAAATTCGATTATCGTACTGAGAAGTCATTCAAATTTCAATTTGTTTATTTAAAAATTAATAAAAAATATGAAAATAACCAAATAAAATTTTCAAAATAATTTTATTTGAAATTATAGATATTTTACTATAATCGCTGAAAATTTCGTTAAGTTACGTTCATTAGCTTTTTTAAAATTAATTTTTTAATTTAAAGTAGCGAAAATGTTTATTGTCAAAAAAATTGTTGTTAAACTCAAAATTTTCAAAAATTGTTTTGAGGGATGATTTTTAGGTATAACTACTTTCGATAATTATACTTTAAGAAGTTTTCTATCATCAAGTGGTAAAAGGGGGGTCCACTTGACGTGATCTGACTCATTTGACACATGAGATCTGACAACTTATTGACAGATGCCTACTGTCAACTAGCGTCTTGCGAACATTTTGCATGAAATGTTTTTGGTAGTGTTGTGTAACATGATAATGTCGAGATGAGATTCGGAATAACTTACTTCGATTAATCCTAAGCAGTTAGGACAAATAGAAAATAACTATATGTCAATATATTGTGTGCTTTTCACCTATATGTATAGGTATGTATAGGTATACAGTGTAGATCAATGAGTTGGCCAAGTCTGTGTGAGGACAACTTGCTGACTCCCAACGTCAAATTTAAAAACTAATAGTAAATAATTAAATAATCTACTATTGGCATCATATGTATCAATTTTTTTTGATTTGGTATGGCTATATGGTAAAACCAAGCTATGGGGATTCAAAAATAACGACGTAACGTTTCCAGAAAAGGTATATAGCGATTCACTTGGCTCGTCTTGGCGGGGATACAACCGTGGCCTCAGAAACAGATATGCAAGCCGATATATCTAACAATTAAATGACTTCACGTTTTATCCCGCATATAGTATTATAGACAGAGTGTTAAGACACTCCGTTTCCCACTCTCCGCCCAATCTTCGAGATATTGCGTGTCGAATCAGGAGCGAACCTGCAACTATAGCTCTTAAATGCTGGTCCACTGCGCTACAATGGCTTCATTTATACTTAAAAAGTTTCTTTTTAATATCGATTGTTACAAATAAGGAAAAATCAACTATCAATTAATAATCTTAATTACAACATATTATTCGTTATGAATTGGCTATTTACGTACAGATTGCGATCATTTTACTAGACAAATGTCAAACAGCAATATGTATATATAAATAGTTTGTAAGTTTGTCGGTATGTAGATAAAAAAGTCGCTTATCGCGGTTTTTAGCTTAAATCTCCAAAACTACGTAACAGATTTTAATGCGGCTTTTACTAATAGAGAGTGAATTAAAAAGGATGTTTGTACATACATGTGTTATACATATATATTATATTAAATTGAAAACAAGAAAATCGATGATATCGTAAACTAGAACGTTAGAAATATTTTGAACCTGATAACCTGACCTTTACCGATAATTTATTAGCCTTCCTCGTCATGATACCATGTGGGATAGTGTGTCAGCCTGTACTATATGAGTCTACGTCACGCTTACTTATATATTTTTAAACCCCAAAATTTTAAAATTTGAATACTGTATAGTATTCTACAAGTTAAGCCTCATTTGATGCCCATATTGGGTAGGTTGTTTAGAAATATGTATATTCCGGATTAATAATATTGATCATATATAACTGTTTTGTCAACAGTACTAAAGGTATATATCAAATTTGTGCTTAATCGATAATCGGGAAGTGGATCCAATTTAACTTGCAAGCTTTGATTATAGACAAACATTGGATAAAGTGAAAATTAAAATAAAAGCTTAAATTAAAATTTTACGTGTTGTTTTTTTAAGCTTTTTATGAGCTTTGCTATAGACGTTGTGTGCCTGCCTGATTAATAAAATAATTGATCAGGTGGCTTAGGTATGTCAAGAGAATGGTAAAAATGGTATATGAAGTAAGAGTTAGCGGTACGAGAGGTAGGGGACGACTTCGCTTGACTGTCAAAGATACTGGAGGAAGGCGACGTAAAATGCAAGAGGAACCGGAGGGCATGTATGTAGAGCTAATGACAGTGGACGACGCGAAAGGTAATAACAAAGTATTTGTTTTTATATAGAAAGTATGTATAACTTAGGTTATCGTATCCATTTTTTAATAGTGTATTTAAAAAAATTATAATAATTAATGAATGAATTTGTGATTATTTGCCATTCAGAAATTAGTGTATTTTATATAAGTATAAGTTTGTTTTATTTATATATATATATATATATATATATATATATATATATATATATATATATATATATATATATATATATATATATATATATATATATATATATATATATATATATATATATAAAATAAGCTCGGTCATTATAACAAATCATATCATTGATTTTCTTGTGCTTAATAAACTATATATGTACAAATATCCAATGTATATCTATGTACAAACATCCTCTTTAATTCAATCTCTATTAGGTTCATTCTCTTTTGGGAGACTTAAGCTAAAAACCGCGATAAGCGACTTTATCGGTATGTAGATAACGTACCGACAAACTTACAAACTATTTTATATAGATATTGCTATTTGACATTTGTCTAGTAAAATGATCGCAATCTGTACGTAAATAGCCAATTCATAACGAATAATATGTTGTAATTAAGATTGTGATTATTAATTGATAGATGATTTTTCCTTATTTGTAACAATCGATATTAAAAAGGAAACTTTTTAAGTATAAATGGAGCCATTGTAGCGCAGTGGACCAGCATTTAAGAGCGATGGTCGCGGGTTCGATCCTGATTCGGCACGCAATGTCTCGAAGATTGGGCGGAGAGCGGAAAACGGAATGTCTTAACACTCTGTCTATAATACTATATGCGGGATAAAACGTGAAGTCATTTAATTATTAGATATATCGGCTTGCATATCTGTTTCTAAAGCCACGGTTGTGTCCCCGCCAACACGAGCCAAGAGAATCGCAAGGTACTATATCGCCTTTCCGACGATACTACTATAAAGATATCAGTTGTTGTAATTAGTAGGCCTTGTACTGTTAGAGCGTTAGGCGTTTGCTCTATAGACCTAGGAATCATCTCTATTTCTCTTCGCTCTGGCAAGACAACTTTGCTAATCTGTAAGTTTCTATGATAACGGGTAAATGGAAGTAGCATTTAATGGCATGAATTCTGAAAGTACATGCATATGAAACTGGAAGCGGCATTTATTTAAATAATAAAATCATTCAGGCTGACTTTTTA
>JAXRJS010000086.1:502500-600000 GCA_037127375.1 Dione juno | reverse complement strand
CCTTATACTTATCATTCTCGTTTATTGCCGAATGATATATTTTATTATATCTATGTTCTGAGCTGTCCTATTCTATCCTAACCCTACCCTACTCAATGGTGCTACTCATTGTTTATAGAATTGAAGTTTTAGACTTAAGCTTTGGAACACTTGTTTTTGGATATTATATATATTGTTATATCACATAACAATATCATCATATATTTTTCCAGAATATATCGTTTTTTGGCGATCGTATGAGATATATATGTTGGTATTTCGTCTTCTTAGACATAGGCAGTGACACTTACTAGGATTTGTCCCAATTCCGTCCATGTACAAAATTTCTCTACTTAATTAATATCAGTTGACATTGCTTTGGGTTCCGTCAGTATTCTAGGTAAAAACCTTTTCTAGAAATTCAATCTGATATGCCCATTGTTAATCATAAAATGATTATCTACAAAAGTGATATAGTCCAAAAACTTTTGAATGTGAGTAGTGTTAAAAGAAGCGATGTGCGTACAAAAAATTGTAAATTATATTTCAGAGGAGAAACTGTTGACTTTCTCGCCGGCTCTTCTCAGCAGAAGCTTCCTGTAGAGCTGAGCCTACTGACACTTAACACAATTAAAATTGATTGTAATGGCCTAATTGAATAAATAATATTTTTATTTTTATTTTGTAGCAAGCACTACGTGGCTGCTTGAGAGGACTAGTTGGTGGCAAGGTCGATCTGGACCTGGACCAGGACCTGGGTTTGCAGCCGTCGAGCTGGTACTTTCGTCTAATTATTAGACTCAAACAGTCTACAGGTCTTTGTACGCATGCCCTGTCACCTTCCCTCCTAGATCCTGATGAAGGTAAACATACAGTGATATATTCGATCAATAACAGTTCCGATTACAAAGATTAAACATATTAATTAAGCATAAAACATAATCTTATCGCATTATTAAATACTTTGGTACGATAAGTCATGGATATTCTATTTCAGGGAATTTTCACAATATGCCCTTGGTTAATTTGAGAACTTTTTGTTTCTCAAATCATGTAAAAATGACAGTATCTGTACATATTGTTGATATCGGTTAATTTTGTTCTAGGTGAAGGATTAAAAACTGGATCTCTTTTAAACATGCATTCTCCTATAGCGTAATATTATCTCTTTTTTACCGTACACTCTCCTTTACGTGTTCTCCATTCAACGTGACATTGGTGAAGTGAATTGTGCTCAACTAGCACGCTTGAAACGCCATGTATAAAGAGAAGAAGAGTAATGACAGATTCCAAATTCAAAAGTTATATTTGGTTTATTTTTAGCAGTAACAGTATTTATAGCCAGACTAAGTATATATATATATATATATATATATATATATATATATATATATATATATATATATATATATATATATATATATATATATATATATATATATATATATATATTACTAGGAGCTGGGGGAGAATGGTCTTTAACCTTAAGCCCAACTCTTGTACATGATGTATAACAATGCATCTGTAATTTTCACAATTATCCATGGAGTGGAGTGAAGAGAACCGAATCGGATGGCATTACATAAAGTAGGTATTAAGCTAAATATATTTTTTTTAATTCTCCACGCGCTTGTTTTTGTCGAATATATGTGTAGTGGACTATTCATAGGTACAATGACACCTCCTTTATTTGTGACAGAAACATCTCTGGCCATCTCAAAGCAATAAAGGATAGAACTAACAGAAATCCTATCTTAAAGGAAAAGGTTTTTATATTTTGATGATTTTTTAAAGTGTTAATCCACACTAAGGATATAAAAAAACTGTTTTTTTTAGTTAGTGTTAGAGTTAGTTTAGTTATTTATAGTTATATATAGTTTATTATAGTTATATATATTGATAGTTATATATAGTTATTTATAGTTTAGTTATTTATAGTTTTGTATATTAATATAAAACTATTAAAAATATATAAAGCTCATCCGATGTGATCTCCATTGGCTGTAATACCGTTCTTCAAACGTTGAGGCCAGTCGTCAATAGCAGCACACACTCTTTCTATGGGAAAATTCTTCACGGTCAATCGTAAGGATTGTAAGTAGAAATAAATAAGTAAGCATAGGCTGCCTTCCAGGCAACCTGTTTATATAAGGAAGAAATTTATAATAAAAAAGATTTTTTATTTATTTCAATAAAGGAGTTAATTATTATGTTTTAAAATGGCAAAGGTGCACTTTGGCATATCGTAGCTATGAATCCCTAATTAATATGTAGTATTGCAAATACTGAGTTCGAGTTAGTAGCTTATTTAATATGTATCATTAAATATCAAATACAACGGTTTTTTTTTAATTTGTCATGAAATTACAGCGAATTATACGACATCTTGTGTGGCCTGAAACATTTTTATCTGTCACTATCTCCAGACGATGAAGAGGTAAAAGATCTAGTGCTTCAAGTAGTGTGTATGTGACTAACAGTCATAATGATTTAGGTAAGGTGTTTGATATCCCTCAGACGAAGACAAAGATAAAAGTATCTTCATGTGTTGGACGTGCCAATAAGAGGGAGAGAAGAAGAATATGCACGAACGTCACACGTGCGTCACCACACCACATATATACATATATACATATATATATATATATATATATATATATATATATATATATATATATATATATATATATATATATATATATAATATATATATATCTATATATATATATATATATATATACCCTTGAAACATAATATTTAGCAGTTGTGCTCAAAACTTAAACTTTTGTCTGTCTGTCCGTCTGTCAAGACTATCTATATCAAATGGCCAAGCCAATGACCTGTTGAAGCACAGATAAAATCAAATTCAAAGTTTACGTTTAATTTTTATGCATTACTATATTTTATAGTAAAAACAAAGGGACAAATCCAAAAATTGATTTTTTTACATATATCATAGAAAAATCCAATACATACTCATACCGTAGTTCATTTCATACAAAATGAATGCATACGACCGCAAAATTAAGTTTGTCGACTCTTATTAGTTGAAATTCATCTACATGTGATATTGGCAATAAGTTAGAACTATACTGTATACTGTAAGTATACATAAAGAGAAGAAAATCACGTAAAATTGATAATGTGTATGTTTAACCCAGAAAGAAATCATTACAAACTTATATTAGTAGTTCGTTTCATACAAAATTTGTAATAAAAAAACGACCGCCAATAAGTAGAAATAGATACGGAGCCCTCGGTGCGCGAGTATTCCTCGTACTTGACCAATATTTTTTCACTAATCTTAGTAAGCAAAGTATGTCTAACAGATTTAATTAATTTTTCTACGTCCATGCATAAGTCCTATAGTCATAAGTTATCTATATAATTGGAGGTAAAAAAATCCTTAATTTGTTGGATAAATACGGCATATAATACAAAATGTGCTATATAGTTATACAATATATTATTAAGAACATCCAGAAGCTAGTAAACTTATAGCATCTTTAATTGATAGTTAAATTGTCACTAATATTGGCAGTGTCAATTACTTCAACATTTCTAATGAGCGTTTAGTCTAGTAAAGTATGTATTGAGTCGAATAGTAACTTCAGTAGACCTAGCAAGAGGTACAGACACGTAGATACAGAAGAAGAAGTTTTGACAGGGAACTCTAGTGCAACTAAGGAATCGATTGGTGTGTTAAATATCTGTATAGTATATGGTTAGAAAGTAATTATAGTATATGGTTAGACTATGGAAGTTTTTTTAGCAAAACCAAAGTATGTCAGTGTCATCGGTAGCTCTATTATTATTACACCAGTCCACGTGTTGCAGAGTGTACTGTGCCTGCTCCTGCTCTAGAAATATGTAGAAAATATTTAGCTGGATTTTTTTTATTGAATTCGTTGTCATTTAGTGGAAATATAACTAGAACTGTACTATTAGAACTTACACATATTTGCAACCATAAGTACTGAAGACCTATACCTTACTTTTACTTATGACTCTTTTTAGAAATTTAGGTCAATATCGCATTACCTAGGAGAAATTTAGAGTAGTGCTTTTGACGTCTCAAAAAATATTTCTACTAAGCCAAAGTCACTAAGAATCATTGTGAAATTAAAAAAAAATTTTAGACTTTATTGAATAGTTCTTCATATTATAAATTAGATATGGATGGTTCTAGAAATCAATATGAATTAGGTTAGCAGCGGTCATTGACCCCAAGCAATACAACCTTTGAAGTTTAGAATAGACGTAAATGTTTCGAACATGCACCTAGATTTAATTGCCATACTTGAGGCTTTATCATTGATTTTATCATTGATATAAGAGTTTTGTTGTTCTGTTGGACTCAAAAAGCGCTCTCTTACATTTGGCTCGTTTAACCTCGACTATTCGAGGATATCCGATAGCCTATATAAAGTGTATTTATGAAATAAATGTGTACATTTTTTTATTAGTAAAAGAAGACGAACGAGAAGATGAGTCGCGTAATGTTAGGTGGAGACCCTCACACATAGACATCTGCACCTTGAGAGGATGTGGATGGAACCTTAATATTGGAGAAAAATGTTGTATACACGACGCTTGAAAACGTCTAAATAATGTTGCCCATGTAAAACCTCAAGAGGTAGATCATTCCTTAGCTTGATAGCTTAGCTAGCATTTAGATCTAGATGCCCGCATGTTGGATGTAAATAGGCAGGTGCGATGGTATCCAGTGGAGGCATCACATATTGGAATTGTGGAATACAAGAGCTGACAGAGCCGCCAGGCAACATATTGATGTATTCCTTACAACTGTGCTCCTTTATATACTGATATCATGAGAAAATAAAAGAAAATTATCGTTTGCTATTTGATTTGAGCATTACGGCCATGTTGGCTAAAATAATTTTTTGTTGGTACTTGTAACAGTGTCCTTGCTGACCTATTGTCAAATAATGCTAGTGTTCTGGCAAAATTGTTGCAAATTGTTGAAAATTGTAAGCAAAGTACTTTTTATTTTTTTACAACAAAAACATATATACAACAAAAACATATAACTAATATAACGGTAAAATGAAAATAAAATATAATTTGTTATTAATTAAGACGACATATAACTATCAACACTCGTATCTTAAGATAGTTTAGAAGTTTATTAGTTTTATCACTAAAAGTCTATATTTAACTCAGATATTGTGTAAAAGAAAAGATTTACCCATTTCTATACAAAGCTAACTTTGGACATAGACGATACTCTAGCAACAAGTCAAAGCGCGGCGTTGAGTTCCGCCATTCAACAGTGTTGCCTCTTGAGTGGAAAGCGGGCAACGGAGTGTCTGCATAACCCGCTATATGCGGGATACTGCGTGAAGTCATCAAATTAAAGATAACCGATAGATAAAGGGTAAGTCTATAAATAAGGTGAAGTCAATGTTTATTTCAGTATATAACATGAGTGCGAATGTGCTTTATCAGTTCATTGAGTTTAAATTGTTCAAAATGTGGTTGAAAGCGATTTTAGTATGGTATGTACTTGAAAGTTAAGTTTTTTAAAAAAATACACCCTAAGCTAAAAGAACATAGTGATTAGACACTCCCGTTTCTAATTTTTATAACTACATGTATAGGAGACACCGAAACGTAAGGGATGCGAGTGGAACGCCTGGGATATATTTATTGGCGTAACTAGTAACACTTTTTGGGGGTTGCCCTCCCCCCTATAATAAGTTCAGAACATTCAACAAATTTAACAGTTTCTATGCTATATAATAATAAAAAAATATTAACTACGTATCTCTAAAAAAAACACAGGAACCGTTGTCACATTTAAAAAAAAACTTCCCTGTTTCTACAGTTGGCACATGTAGATAATTCTATTGTTTTTTTATAAATATCTGTATCATAAACGGGGATTAACCGAATTGTTTTAAATTAAAAAGATTTATGTATTTAAATTTAAAATATTCTTTAACCAAGAAGACTTTTACGAGCTTTTATACTTTGTATATATTATATTGCATGGCATGGCCTTTTGGAAGTTTAAATTTATAGTCCACTAAAGTTCGTTTCTATATAGAACGAAGTGCTAGTATAGGATAAGAATGGCTATACAAATATTTGTGGCATTTGATTTTTTTTAAATTTGTCTGTCCGGTATAGCGGAAGTTATTTTGATTTAAAAAAAATTGCGACATTTTTTGTATATTACCATATATTTAAAATTTTATATAACTTTATTATTGCAATAAAATTGTACATTTTATTTAGTTTAGACACTCTCAGGGCTCGTAAATTGGGCGAAAAGTGGGGAATTTATGCATATATAAAACTAACTATTGCCCGCGACTTCATCCACGTGTACTTACTATTTATTATCAATAATTTATTCATTTAGGGGAGAATTTTGTTAGAGAGAATTTTATTTCTAATCATGACCCTGTATATCAATTTTTATACTGTTAAGTCAAAAATTGAGAAATTTTACATACAAATTTTACCCCTCCATTTCCCCGTTTTAGGGGAGAACTTGTCCATTTCGTCTACACAGATCGTTTATAATTGTAATTCAAAACTTATATACCTATTTTCATACTTCTAAGTCTAAAAATGAGGAAATTCCATATAAACTTTACAACCCTATTTTACCCCTTTAGGGTTTGAATTTCTTAAAATCCTTTCTTTGTGCTAACTTACATTATTATGAAAGTATCAACTGTAGCGAATTTCAAGTTTGTAGGTACAGTAGTGTCGTAGTTCTGCACGTTGATATACCTATAAGTCAGTCAGTCAGTCAGGTTTGCCTTTTATATATTAAGATTTAATATATATGAGATACATTGTGAAGCTAGATCATATTAAAAAAAAACTACGCAAACCTAATTTATTTTCTTTTTATCATTAATTTTGGTTATCTTCACGAGGACATCAGATTTGTACGATTAAATATGGCACTGACATCGGATCTGTATCATATTTTTATGCCAACCATACCTATACAATATGGTTAGCAGACAGAAACTAGTGTCAAGACACTCCGTTCTCTGCATTCCGGCCAAAATTGGCGAAACTTATTATAAAATACTTCGAAAACAGACATAAGCGCTAAGTCTTACACTGGCGCGGTCAAATAAAATAATTTTTTTTTCCAAATGGGCATCGAACCCACAACCAAACTCCGTCACGAAGGAGAAGACATAGATCTTCTAAAAAACAAATTCGAGCTAATATGTCCATCCTATATGATTAATATACCCATTATAGTATTAAGAGCGATAACGTCGTGGATTACATACGCCTCAGTGAACATGATTTATGTGATATTTAAATAAGTACCGAGATTTCTATTGTATTTAATAAAGTACACTTTGTACGGCCAGATAAGATAAGGCAGATTTGGACTCTAATGTCTAGTATATTACGTGTTTGTTTGGGGTACCGCAAATCAGTTTGTCTGTCTGTCTGTCCGTCCGTTTAGACATTTCATGCTGTCATTCAAGCAGTCAGCAATTTATTATTAAATGAAATTATTTTGACCAGTGATATTAGTAAATATATAAAATAAATAGCTTCACGCTATTTCCCGCATGTAGTTGGGTACATAGAGGGAACCTAGTGTGGCAACATTAGGTTCCCTACTTTCCGCTCAATTTAGAGACATTGCGTGTTGAGTGGCGGTACTCAACGCCGCGCTTTGTCTTGTTACCAGAGCGAAGAAATTAAAATTATCCAATCCCCCGAGTGGGAATCGAACCCAGAACTGTCGCGTTTACAGTCAGACGATGTTCCGTTGCGCCACGTAAATAATATTTAAAAACAATTGGGATCTGTTTGTGATTTTATAATAATAATAAAGTGTTTTTTTCGAGTACATGTTACGAGTAGTAAGAACATAAAATAACCTGATTTTTTCTTCGTCTTTCCGTTTGTCCCGGCTAATCTCTGGAAAAGCTGAACTAAATTGTATGAAACGAGAAGATTGAAGAGGCCGTGAAATTCTTAGGCTTTTCTATCCCGGAACTCCCCCGAGATCGAAATTAATGCGGGATTAAGTTACTGAGACTGATACCAAAACCGCGCGCGAGTACTTATGGTCCAGATAAAATATTACATATTAAACAATTTATACACAAAGCCATTTAAAAGGCAAACAAAAAGAACTTATAAGTTAATATTATACTTAAAAGTAACGATAGAAGCCGCGACCGGACGCTTTACAGCCTTCCGCGGTCCTTAGAAGTTACGGACAGAAAGCCATATATATATACATATATATATATATATATATATATATATATATATATATATATATATATATATATATATATATATATATATATATATATATACATATATATATATATATATATATATATATATATATATATATATATATATATATATATATATATATATATATATATATATACGTCACAAAGTAAATAATAATTTAAAAAACGAAAGATCTGTATACTGCAGCTACGATATACAATTATCTAAATACGTAGACATGTCATGGACATGCTTTGACCATTTAATCGGTAATTACCACGATACTGGTGAAAAACCGTCCGCGACCTTTGTATCGAATGGACTGTAATGATATAGTTAATAATAGTCTATAGCCAAAAATAGTCTATTTATCGGTGAAGACTATAGGCTATAGGCTAGATTATATCACGTGTCATGCGTCATACACAACACTCAGTGGACTGCACGTCGCAACAAACAAATTTAAGTGTATATGTGTAAGCAATATCTGTACATCTATCTATAAATATAAATGAAATTGAAGTGTCTGTTTGTGATTTCAAAATAGCTGAGGCTTTTTGAGTGCACCTAGATATTTCACGATACCTACTAAAACATAAATATATATATTTTAATTTTTTTCTGTTCGTTTGTCTTGTCTGGGCTGATCTCCAAAACAGATGTATCTATTTTTATGGAACTTCCACTGGAACATAGCGTAGGAAGGTGTAGAGCCACATAAAAGCTACTTTTTATTCCAGAAGATTTCCTTCCGCCCAGACGAAATATTTCATATAAAATGATAATTTTCATGCTTATTCATAAAAGTTTTATTATTATTCTTGAAATGTTATTGAAAATAAAAATAAAGTCGATATTTTTAGGAACAATATATGCATAATATCATTTGAGTCATTTGGCCAAGTAGCAAACGGATCGCTAGTAATATATATATATAACAAAAAAAATATATACATACAAAAGACAGAGCGCGGACGTTGAGTTCCGCCACTCAACACGCAATGTCTCGAAATGCGGAAAGCGGAAAACGGAGAGTACGGACTTAGCTAGGTTCTCTCCGTCTACAATTATTCAATCCGAGAATATTATACGGATGTTAGTGTGTGGAGTTAAGTACTGTTGATGCTCATTCGGGAGACTAACCACAGTTGTAAATATATTGTAAAATTACATTAAAAAAGAGCAACTATTGAGTTTCTCGCCAGCTCTTCTCAGCGGAACTGCCCTCCGAGCTGGTGGTAGCTTCTAGTAGGACTGACAATACTGACACTTGTATTAATTGACGATTCGAAAGTGCTTGTAATAGCAGATTTGAATAAAGAATATTTTGATTTTTTTATTTTAACCTTGCTTTATACGGAAGTTATTTTAAACTTGAATATTATGATTGATGTTTGTATTACGTATATCAATTTATACTTATTGTTTGTGTATGAAAATAAATGGAGCGATTATATCTTAATATGTGTATCTAACCAAGGAAAATTAAATAATATTTTTGTTTGTAGATTTTCTACTTCAAATAACATCTCACAAGATAATCTAATATAGATATACATGTAGTATTTGTATTTTATATAATATATGTAAGCGACGGGTGTAGGTTCGATTCCCAGTTCTGCCACTCACGACTAAAACTCGCATCGTCTCAAAAGAAGAAAATCTCGCCTGAAATATTGAACGGTATACCTTATCACTAGGTTCCTATGACTACAACAAAAAAAATATAATTAAAAAGAAAGTTATACCGTAGTGTGTGTCTTTCATTTGTTTTTTTTTATTATCGTACACTTTTTATTGCTTTTGTTTTTAGATATTAATTTTTTTTTTATTTATTCAATTAAATCAATAATTCAATGAATGAATCGAGGAAATTAAAAAATAGAGTCACAAAAACTAGATAGAAATAGAACAGCATCTGAATTTATACACGATTGTTGGGGGTTATATATATATATATATATATATATATATATATATATATATATATATATATATATATATATATATATATATATATATATATATATATATATATATATATATATATATATATATATATCTTCTTCCACTTAGCATTACACTTAGCATTATCCCGGCCTATTGCCAGGGTCTGCTTTCCTACTTAGTCTACTCCACTTTGCACGGTCTTGAGCATCCTCAGTGGTTAGTCCATTGGCTCTCATGTCGTGCGTCACGACGTCCAGCCATCGCTTCCTTGGGCGTCCAGGGGGTCTTACTCCAGGGACAGACATATCAAGGCATTTTCTTCCGACGTAGTTCTTAGGCCGGCGCAAAACGTGGCCATACCATCTCAGACGACGCTCTTGGAGCTTATCCGCTTCATCACGGACCCCAAGACTACCTCGAATGAACGTGTTGCGTATGCGGTCAGCCCGAGTAACGCCACACATCCACCTCAGCATCTTCATCTCCGTTACGTGAAGCTCCTGAGTGTGCCGAGATAATGCTGGCCAACATTCGCTGCCGTATAGAAGAACTGGTCGGATCATGCTCTTGTATATCAGCCCCTTGAGTTTGGGCGGTATTCTGCGATCACAGACCACACCAGTGACCTCCCGCCATTTGGCCCAAGCAGCGCTAAACCGGGCGTGGACATCATAGTCGATGCCTCCGGACTCGTGCATAATGGATCCAAGGTACCTGAACTTCTCCCACTTAACGGCTGGCTCAGGCCCGATGTGGATGGTGCTCGAGTCTTGGTTCCCGCAAGCCATGTACTCGGTCTTTGACACATTCAGTTTAAGACCACCGTACTCAAGCGCACCCTTTCAGGCATTCACTTTACGCTCCAGCATCAGTCGGTTCTCGTCAATGAGTACTATATCATCGGCATACATCATCAGCCATGGAGGCTGGTCCTGGATGTGAGCCGTGACAGTATCTAGCACTACATTAAACAAAAGTGGACTAAGAGCTGAGCCTTGGTGAACCCCTACTGTAATTGGGAAGGGTTTGGTATCGTCAACAGCGGTCCTAACTGTAAAAACAGAGTCGTTGTACATGTCTCTGATAGTAGCAACATAGGATTCAGGGATCCCTTTGGATCGCAGTGCCCACCAGATACACTGACGTGGCACACAGTCAAAGGTCTTCTGCAGGTCTAAGAATGCCACATGCAGAGCTCTCCTCTTTTCCCTGTGTGCCTCCATCAAATTCTGAGGGCAAAAATGGCGTCCGTAGTGCCTGATCCTGGCTGAAATCCATATTGACACTCAGAGACAGTACACTCTCGGCGGAGCCTGAGGGCGATCACGCGCTCGAAGAGCTTCATGGTGTGACTAATAATCTTAATGCCCCTATAACTACCGCAATCTTGAACACTGCCCCTTCCTTTGTAAATAGGGGTAATAAAACTGTGCCGCCATTGATGTGGCATCGTCCCAGTGTTCAAAATGCGGTTAAAAAGATCAGTAAGCATGAGCAAACCACGAGAGCCTAACGATTTCCACGCTTCGATCGTAATATCGTCAGGTCCCACCGCCTTGCCGTTCTTCATGCGTCGAAGACAATTCCGAGTTTCATCAAGGGTTATTGGAGCAATAAGTCCCAGGTTAGGAGGTAGTTCAGACGGAATACTACCCGGGTGCTGAGTATTCAGCAGCTCCAAGAAGTTCTCCATCTCTCCTTCACAGAAGCATGACTACAAAGCAGCTTGCCCTGGGAATCTCTGACGCAAAGACATTTTGTGATATCTTGCGTCGCTTTATCCCGAGCACGTGCCAATATATATATATATATATATATATATATATATATATATATATATATATATATATATATATATATATATATATATATATATATATATATATATATATATATATATATACATATATATATATATATACATATATATATATATATATATATATATCATCTCAGAGGGTGTCTAGCCAATTATCTGTCCGATATTTGGTTTCCGGCATACGGGTACGCGACCCCGGGACCTCGAGCCACCACTTTCATAACCCGATCCAATCCATGTAAGTGGTGTCCCTCCCCTATATTCCAAGTCTTTCTGCCTCTTATCCCTTTCCTTTCCTGGTTTCTCCCAGTAATGGGTTTGGAGGTCAGATGGCAATCGCTCCACAAAAAACCACTTCGCCACTCATATGGACCGATTGGTCTTAGTCGGAAGGCAGACCCTGGCAAAAAAGCCGGGGACTAATGCCAGGAAGAAGAAGAGATATATATATATATATATATATATTATATATATATATATATATATATATATATATATATATATATATATATATATATATATTATATATATATATATAGTATATATATATGTAATATATATATATATATATATATAATATATATATATATATATATATATATATATATATATATATATATATATATATATATATATATATATATATATATATATATATATATATATATATATATATATATCTATATATATATATTATATATATATATTATACATCAACATGTAGTCCACACTGGCAAAGTCGCGAGCGCAACACTAGCTAGAAATGTACATACATACAAATTATCCCTAGCGGGGTAGTCGGATAGGCTGCGGTCCCTGCATACCTTTTTCGCCTCGTCCACTGTCATTAATCTCTTCATACACGCCTGGGGGTCCTCATGCTTTTAACGTGACCTTCCTCCGAAAGTCAACCGAGCTCTCCCCTTCTGAATATATATATATTTTGTTATATTTTCAGTAACATCGTACTTTGCGCAAGCGCATTGCAAAAGCTGGAGTTTCCTCCAGGGTTTAAGTTCGGGGCAGCGACTGCTGCTTACCAAGTCGAGGGTGCTTGGAATATTAGCGGTAAGTAAATGTAGTGGATAAGCTATAGAATCAGCTCCAGAATAAGGCGTTTGCAGTATGTGAAAGTAAGCGTGATGAATAAGATAAACTAGAAAAAATTATTTAAGACATTTTTTTGTTCCATCAATTACATCAGTAAATAATTATATTCCCGTTCATCATAAAGGTCTTATGGAACATATTTTACGACGTTTGTATATTTTAATATTTTTTTTATAGGTAAAACACCGAGTATTTGGGATAAGTTTGTCCATACACAGCCAAACAAAATAAAAGACGTTTCAAATGGTGACGTAGCTTGTGATAGTTATAATAATTGGAATAGGGACGTGCAAATGATGGAAGAGCTTGGATTGCACTTCTACAGGTGATTTATTGAGCTAGATTATTAGACTATAGAAAAAAAATTGTTAATAAATCACTAATATATATATATATATATATATATATATATATATATATATATATATATATATATATATATATATATATATATATATATATATAGCGAGCTAATGGTTAATATTATTTACTATTTATCTACTGTAATTATCAATTGGTATTTTTAATTCTATTAGCTTCACATGGCAGGGTAGGCAGAAGGAGCCGTAGGCTTAAGGAACCTAGTGTTAAGATACTCCGTTCCCCGCTTTCCGCCTTTCTAGGCATTACGTGTTGAGTGGTAAAACTCAACGACGCGTTTTTGCCTTATTCCCGGAGCGAAGAAAAGGAAAATAATTCATTCTCCCCTAGTAGAAATCGAACCCGCACAACCCGTCGCGTTTACAGGCAGACTGTGCCACAATATATTATTAATAGCATACAATTATAGCACTGTCATAACATTTTACTAAAGAAAATGGTTAATTTAAGCTTCATGCGTTATCCTACTGTGGCAAGGCAGAAAGAACCTAATGTCAAAACAGTCCGTGGTCCACTTGCCGCCCAAATTCGACACATTGCATAGTGAGTGAAATCTTGCCAGATCAGGGAAACGACTCATTCTTACCTCCGAGCGGATATAGTGGTCAAAAATATTGCGTTTACTGACAGAGGTCGTACCTCTATGCCACGTTGGCCTCTGCAAATTAGCCACTCACAATCTCATCAAAACCAAATAAATGAATTAGATAGAAAATATTATTTAAAAATTTAAATGTAGTGGCACTTGTAATACCGCCTCTTGTATACTGCTCGTTTTATATTATAAAAGAAGATCTCCTCTTGGATCCTCCATATAGTATGCCTAAAATTACAGATTCTCCATTAGCTGGACGAGGTTAATGCCAACTGGCTTTCCGAATGTAATTAGCGAGAATGGAAGAAAGTACTACAGTAATTTGATTGATGCCCTACTAGCGAAGAATATTGAACCACTAGTGACCATTTATCATTGGGATTTGCCGCAGTCCTTGCAGGATTTGGGTAAGTCTTAATTTTAATATATATCATAATGTATACAGATTTGTTTATATATTTCGGGAATTTGTTTTTTTATATGAAATTATGCTTAAAATATTGTATTTGAAAAGTTTTTGTATGTGTTTATTTTGGATATTTTTCACTGATTTGGAAAAAGAGGTGGTTTTGAATTTTATATCTATATATTAGTATATATAAGAGATAGTTGGTTGGTATGATCTATATGAGATTCATTTTGAAACTTCACATTGCTTCACTTGGCTTCATCATGATGATTGCCAAGCACGTGTCAAAATTGTTGTTAGTGTATGTATGTTTGTCAATACATTTCTCGGGAACTAAAAGTCCAGTCACGACGATATATACAACTGTGATTAGCAATTTCTTCACTATTGATGTTTATAATATATTGTTAGCCAATTAATTATAAGTAATAATGTCCTAAAATTTAATCTAATTATTTCCAAATTTGAAAGTATTTGAAACTTTTTACAGGAGGCTGGACTAACCCCCTAGTAGTAGAATGGTTCGGAGATTACGCCCGCGTAGTGTTCTCTCTCTACGCCGATCGCGTCCAAAACTGGCTAACACTAAACGAGCCCGGCGTGTTCTGCGATATGACGTACAATAACGGTGTACATGCTCCTGGAATAGTCAGTAAGGGCATCGGCACTCATATATGTCACAAGAACGTACTGCTAGCTCATGCGACGGCATGGAGGATATATGATGAAGAATTTAAGCCTACTTATCACGGTAAGTGAATGTGAAAAATAATAATGTAAGTATTTTTTACTGCTGGCTTTATACCACATATAGCAGGGTAAACAGAGGGAATATAGTGTTAAGACAGTCCGTTCACCATTTTTATTTAAGATATTGAGTGTTGAGTGGAGGAACTCAACGGCTCGCTTGGTCTTGTTACTAGAGTGAGGAAAATGATAATAATCCATACTCCCTGATTGGGAATTGAACCCCTTAGCCGTCGCTGTTACAGTCAGACACTGTGCCGCTGCGCCACGACGGCCCAAATGTATAATGTAACCATATTCTATTCCAGGAAGAGTTTCTTTCACCCATCACCACGTGTGGCTGCAGAGTATGAATGAGGAAGAAGAGGAAATTACTGAGTTCGCAAGACAAGTCTTGGTAAGTGATATTTTAAATTATGTTTATTGAGAAAAAGCAGAAAAAATATATATATATTTTATGAAACACTCTGTATATACACTCTGTATAATATATATATATATATATATATATATATATATATACGTGTAATTACATACATAACATTTATAACAAAATGCAATTATATAAATATACCAAAAAGTCGATATATAATATTGCACTTTGGGTACTTTAACTATAGAAATGTCAATTTTAATTTAACCCTTAACGTAACTCAGTGTGGTGTTGTGTGAAAGTGGAGCAGTGTCTTGACAGATGATTTCTGGTTATCCCGTTCCAGTGAGAACGGAGTGCCATACCCTACGGTCCCTCCATACCTCTCTCGCCTCGTCCACTGGCTAATATATTAAAAAGTATATTACTCAACCCAAGAATATTGTACGGATGTTAGTGTGTTTAGTACTGGGAGTTAAGTACTGTTGATGCTCATTCGGGAGGCTAACCACAGTTGTAAATATATTGTAAAATTACATTAAAAAAGAGCAACTGTTGAGTTTCTCGCCAGCTCTTCTCAGCAGAACTGCCCTCCGAGCTGGTGGTAGCTTCTAGTAGGACTGGCAATACTGACACTTGTGTTAATTGACGATGACGGAAGTGCTTGAAATAGCCTATTTGAAAAAATAATATTTGGATTCAATTTGATAACATGCATGCATTTAATAATGACAGTGGACGAGGCGAAAGAGGTATGGAGAGATCTTTACAACTTATTACTAACTTTTTAGCTCGGATTGAATACCTATCCCATATATTCGAAGTCCGGAGGATGGCCGCCAGCCGTTGAGAAATATATGAAGGAATTGTCTGTGAAAGAAAATAGAACAAAATCAAGATTGCCTGAGCTCAGTAAAGAAGAAATAGATTTTATTAGAGGTACGATCTTAGTTGTTTTATGTAATAAAAAAAATTCAAATCAAAAAAAGAATAATTTATGTCTTTTTTTAAATATTTGTCTGTTTGTGCGCACAAATTTGGACGTACTGGATGGTTCTGAATGGACTTTTTTTGTTGTTTTTTTTTAATGTTGTACTCGTATATTTAGTTGGCTTTAAGCTGGGACAATTATTATAAAACTATAGTAGTTTAGCTAAAATATAATAAATCATAATAATAGGTAAAAGTTCTTCAGCGTGATAGGCCTTTTCCAATGACAAATGAAATCTATAGCACAACATGAAATACAAACAGACAAGCAAAAAATATAAGTATCATGGGAATATAAACATAATATGTGAATTAAAATGGACAGATTTTGTTGCCAAAAAAAAAACACTGGAAACTTAGGTTCATCAACAATATCTCCAGAAGGTTGACTGAGAACACCTACCGCTTTACCATTAACCTCGTAGGTTAGTAATTAAAAAAAAAAATAAAAATAACTAACAGTTTTTTTCAAATAACAGGTACATATGATTTCTATGGAATAAATTTCTACACATCTCGCACAGTCAGACGAGCTAGGGCGGGCGAGTCTAGTGGACAGTGGCCGATGGAAGGAAACGATGACTACAACTTCGTGTTAGGCATCAACCCGGAATGGGCACATGGGGCTGAGTGGTTCTATGTACGTATTCAATTTTTATTTTATTTTTTTTACTTTAATCTATATTTCTGAACTGGACAAGTGGATTTTGAATTATTTCTTTTTGTTTTTTACATCTCTGGTGCAGTTTTAAATAGCAATAGTATTTGCAATCGTATTTTTAATATAACTAGAGGATCCGTTGACGCGAGAAACACGCGTTGCCATAGCAACGTGTATGTCACTTTATACAAAAGTTATATTGTTAAACATATGGTAGTGTGTGTAATGTTTTATTTATTGATTCATATTTATAAGCAATATTATTGAAAAATCTTCTCCTACACACACACACTATAAGTGTGCCAAATTTCATACTTCCCTGTCCATTTTTGGTTCACGTAGTATTATATAGACTTCTCTGGAAACTATCTGGAACTTTTGGTTCCAAGAAGCCTATTGTAATTCACTTTAAATGCCTTTAAATAGCCCTTATTGATAAATGAACACAAAAAATGGACTAATTTGAACCTGTAGTTCCTGAGATTAGAAGCGTGCAATCAAACACTAGGTCGCTTATTAATTAATATAGACGATAAATATCGAAACTATTACAATACTCTAATAGCACTGTTGAAATATAATGTTTAATTCTATTATTTCTAGATATATCCTGAAGCCATTCGGATAATTCTCAATTATATAAAGAATATGTACGGCGACATAGAAATTGTCATCACCGAGAACGGCTACGGGGGCACGAGCGACACATTAGAAGATTACGATCGCGTTGATTACTATGAGAAACATCTGGAACAGGTATCGAAATATTTGAAAAATAATACGGGACTCATAGGATCATGCATGTGTTTGTCTGTTCGTCCGTCATAGTGCTCTTACTCCGAAACCACTGGACTAAATGAGTTGAGAGTTTGGTTCTCATTAGCCATTCTGTCTTCCAAAGACAAAGAGCTGGTTTAGTCGGTATTTTTCTTTTTTTTTAAAGTGCTGAAAACGATTGGTATTTTGCAGCAAATCAAAACGGCAAGTGTACTGATAGTAGAAAGCTTATCATCCAGTTTCTCATGTAATAGTTTCCAAAATTAGTGAGGACGCAAAATATGCGCAAACGTCGAGTTCCGGAAACCAGCCCACCCCAATACCAATTCCAAAATTAAGTAATTTAATTTAAATTTGTAGGTTCTTCTGGCTATACACGAAGATGGTGTAAACGTGACAGCTTACTCCGCTTGGACGCTGATGGATAATTTCGAATGGGACTTTGGATATAAGTAAATATCATTTTTCTCTTTGTTTCTGTATTAAATTTAATATTGGTATGTTATATATGGATTGTATAAATCATCGTGCTGCAGAGGAACAGGATCTGGCTGCAAAGACTATAGTTATGGATTGGAACCCCACTCCATATAACATTATTTTTAATTCACCGCTCTGGTAGACAAAGTAGTTGGTAAATACCACTCAACAAGCAAGTTCATGTGTCTTATTATATATGTGTCTTAACACTTAGTTGCCTCTGCCTACACTGCTATGCGGGATAAGGCGTGTAGCTGGCAACTGGCTGGCAGACATTCAAGTACTACCTGATAACGCTGTCGTTCTTGGATAGAGTATAACTGTAAAAATGCTTATTTAAAAAAAAACCTATGCTATAAATTATGCAATATGTCGAATTAGATCCCAATATATAACTGGTAATAAATTAAAAAAGCAATACTGGATTGTCTTCTGATGAGATCAGACACTTCCACTTCAGATTCCCGGGTCATTGGCTTATAACAGAGAACCATCTAGTGTGCAATTAAAACTGACTGACTGACTGACTTAAAATCTTATCTCCACAATAGAACTTCGCACTTTATCAATATAATTTGAAACATATATCTAGTGACTTTTCAATTACCAAATTTAAACTGAAATTGGAAAATATATGTAAAAATTCTGTTTTCAGATCAAAATTCGGACTCTACCAGGTAGATTTCGAGGATCCGGACCGTCCTCGACGTCCTCGCGCCTCCGCCGACTTCTACAGACGCCTCATACAACAACATTCATTGGATGTAAATAATAAAACTAATATACCTTACTATCTGTTGGTTTTATTCATAGTTGTCTTACTTTTAGCCAGTGTACTAGCTTTTGTTAAAATCAAATTCCATTGTAATGACAAATCTAAAAATGATAAGGACCGTGAAGGTCAAAGGTATGTCATTGTTGCAAGTTAGTATCTAGTATTTGATTACTTATTTTTAAGTTGTATATAAAACATAACAGATGGTAAGGTAGTATATGAGCCAAAGAAATATATATATATATATATATATATATATATATATATATATATATATATATATATATATATATATATATATATATACCAGATAATCTAGAGCAATTGATAAGGCAGCAACTATTAAATCAATATGTCCTTTAGGTAGCAACTGGTCATAACAACATAAATAGATATATATATATATATATATATATATATATATATATATATATATATATATATATATATATATATATATATATATATATATATATATATATATATATATATATATATATATATATATATATATATATATATATATCTATATATATATATATATATATATATATATATATATATATATATATATATATATATATATATATATATATATATATATATATATATATATATATATATATATATATATATATATAGTTTTATAATTGATAAGGCATTGTTATATATAGAAGCTCTTGACTTAAAGTGGTCTCTTGTTAGAACTGACCATAGAAAACTTATTTCAAAATTACCTAAAAATTTTAATTTTTAAGTTAGGTCGTATTAAATCGGAATTGTATGTTTATTTAGTTAACAAATATTTTTTTAATGTATTTAAAAGCACTATTTACACGACTCGAAACCGCTCCTCTTGTAAGCCAATTAATGTTCAATCAGTTATTAGTAAATAAATTGTATCAATTTCGACGTATCTGAATTATAACCTAAGTGTATCCAGGAGTAGCAGGTTCGAGTCCTTAGCGGGATTTTTGATATGTATCTAAGTTAGTACATTATTTAATAAAGAATAAGATCTGAATTATTCTTAAAAATATTCATGAGTTTGTGAGGAAAAATAATTTGGTTTCTCGACTGTATGCTCATAAATTTGTATTAAATAAGTTAGTTGATTTACAAATAAACTACATTTTTTTAAGATTAAATAAAAAAAAAAGCTGCAACAATTTTTTTTTAAACTTTAGTTATAATATACGATGTTTTATATTAATATAGATTATTATTTAACTATAACAAAATGGTAATATATATATATATATATATATATATATATATATATATATATATATATATATATATATATATATATATATATATATATATATATATATATATATATATATATATATATATATATATATATATATATATATATGTTTTTTTTATTATTTTTCCTCTAATACAAGGCGCGGCGTTAAGTTACGTCAGAAGGTCACTCTACCTACCTATATGGGGGATGTAAAAAAATAACCACATTTGATTACAAAGATATATTTTAAAACAAAATTATTCGCAACTTAACATTAATACCCACAAAAGCTTAAACTTGAAGCAAAGCTTTTTTCTATAAAAAATCTAACGTTATTATGTAATAATAATACATATTATTAATAATATTTCTGGTATCAATTTAATAATCTGCTTTCTTCTAGGAGATAAATTGAATTGAATTTTTGTCGTGAATATATATATATATATATATATATATATATATATATATATATATATATATATATATATATATATATATATATATATATATATATATATATATATATATATATATATATATATAAACTTAGAAGAAAACGGGATACAAAATCACATACCAGTACATAATATATCCATATTAAGTGCTCTTATATAATATATTGTTATTAACTTGTACTCACGACCTACATCCATACATGATAATATATAAGTTCTATAAAATATCAGCCAGTATTAAAATGGTTTATCACTAATATTAAAAATATTCAAAATAACACAATTCGTAGGAGCGATCATCACTCTGGTTATGAATTATATATGTAAGTGGTAATATCTATAATAGATAGAATATTTAGAAAAAATAGATGGAATTTGAGTAAAAGACGGAGGACGGAGTGTCTTAACTTTCGTCCTCTTTCTCTACTTTGCTATATGCGGGATATAGAGTGAAGTTAAAAGAAACGTTAGATTCTAATATATCTAGCCATCAAATTGAAATATGTTCTATCTAAAATACTACAAAATATCCTACAAAAGACGAAATAAAATCAGGCCCAGGATAGGCAGAGGGAACCTAGTGTTAAAACACTCCGTAAGTCCTCGCCTAGTAAGGCATTGCGTGATGAGTGGCGAAACTCAACTCCGCACTTTGCCTTGTTGCCAGAGCGAGGAAAACGAAAACAACCGATTCTCCCCCTCATGGGATTCGAACCCACTAACCGTCGCGTTTACAGGCAGACGCCACTTTTTAACTAAATCTAGAATAAAATACATACAAACATACATACAAAGGTCGTGAGATAATTTTCTATAGAGATACAATCATTACATAGTGTGTTCTAGCGTCTTATTCATATGAGGTGCATTTCGTTATAATATAGACATTTTACATTTATATCTGTATCTCTAATAAAAAGGGGTATAAGTCCAATTTGTTAAAAATTCGCAATTTCTTTATTAATACTAAATTACAAACACGTGGCGAATGAACGTGTCCATTTCAGAAATATTAAACTTATACCCACTTTGACTGGAGATGTTACATTAGGCCGAATATTGAGTATAACTGGCGTTTACTGTGATGATCTTGATAATAATAAAATGTATAATTTAAAATTTATAATTTTAATCTAAAAAATATTAAAAGGAGGTTTTCGCCTATCAACCACTAACTACTAACTGATAATAAGCCACTATAGTTTACCTAATAAAATTGTTAAGCACTTAACATATAAGTAATTTATACTTACATCATATATTTAAACACTCAATTTCAAGTTTTCGAATTCAGGTGAAGGAAAATTTAAGGATGTATTAGCTGAAACACTTGAAACAAAACTATTATTAACGATTGTAATCAAACTGATAGTAATATATATATATATATATATATATATATATATATATATATATATATATATATATATATATATATATATATATATATATATATATATATATATATATATATAAAATTAATGCAGTACATTTCACTTTATTTAATCAGGCTATGTAGTCACTTCCACTTGCTATACTAGCGACAATAGTTTGCTGTAGACATATAGACACTTGTTCAACTTGTATAAAATCCATATACAAATCCTCCATAGGATAGAAGTTACCCTCCATATATGTAGATATAGTAAAGCGTGAAGCGATTTAATTTTTTTTTTTATTATTTGGACGAACTGTAGCATAGTATCAATAGGCAGTGTATTTTTAGGAAAAAATTATCTGTACAAATAAAAAAAAAAATGATATATCTGTTTGTGTTGACAAAGTAAATGTTTTTTCAAATGTATATATATATATATATATATATATATATATATATATATATTATATATATATATATATATATATATATATATATATATATATATATATGTACATATATAGTTATTTACATGTTATTAAAATACAATTCTTTTGTCTATCTATCTGTTTGTTCAGATCAGAACAGCTGAATTGAATTTTATTGTATTTTCAATAACTTCCCACAAAAAAGAGGCGCATACAACGCGCAAGCTCGTCAAAACAAATATAGAATTTATAAAATAATTAATATGAGTAATAATGTCACACAAGTTGTTAAAAAAAAATTACAGATTCAAAAGATTAATAAATAAAAAAATAACATACAACATGGTAACAAATACAGATATTTAATAAAAATGGTGTATTTAAAACAAATAATACTTTCTTGAGGTAGATCTCCATATTTCGACGTATTTAAAAAAAAAAATCTCAAAAAGCGTACATTTACAAATTATATAATCAAAAAAAAAAAAAATAAATAAATAAAAACACTAATTTCTAAGATATTGTAAAAAAAAATGATCACATCATTTTAACATGTTAATAGTACGAGTATTATGCCTTCCTTGTTATAAAATAAAATTGCTGACTTGACTTGACTTTTTAAATAATATTAAAAAAAAAAAACATTTTTTATATATTTGTTAGAACAATTGCAAATTTTAGTGAATATATAATATTGTATCACTTACTTTAGGCAACATAAATAACTGTTAGAGGTAGTAAGACCTCTGATATATAGATCGGTTAAAATTATACAAAAAAAAAAAAAAAAACAAAAATACAACAGCTGTATAATTTATAAAAAAAAGGTGTCAAAATAATTAAATTATTTCTTTTTAATAATAAAATCAATACAACTTTACCTCTATCCAAAATGACTTTGTCATTGTTATATTAACATTGAATTGGAAGATTGAAGAAGGTGTATAAATAAGTTTGGAAGTGAGCAATTTTGGAAGATTAACACTAAAATACGTTATTCTGTCATCATTTAAGTTAATAACTAATATTTCTGGAAGACATAGCAAGATCTAGAAATAAATATTGAAAAAAAATATCTAAATTCTTCTATCATTGACTCACAATATAATTAGTATGCATAATGTTTATATATACATACATATACAGACATACAAAGCGGACTACATCTATACTATACTACAATGGTAACAGGTTCGATATTCAAGGAATAAAAAATATATTAATTAATTTACTTTTTAGTTTTAAATAAATATCTAAGGGGAGCTCTCATCTTCCACCTCTCTGATGATCGAATCTGATTCCCAACGAGCTCTAGCCGCCACAAGTTCTTGTAATTTCTGCAATTGGGCAAAAAATATATATTTTAAAATAATTTATTAATTAATTTCAATATTAATATTTATGGTTAATTAGAGAGAGGACCTGAACTTGAGAGGGCTTGGACAATGGAGGTGAGCGTTAATGCGCATGCGCAAGCATGGTGAATTCATGGAACGCCAATTTCTTCTCTATATTAAAGTAGGTAAATATTTTGGAAGGTAAGTTAAGGGTCGTAGGTTCGATTACGTTCGGATATCTAAATGTATAGAGCAGGGTATACAAAGGGAACCTAGTGTAAGGACACTCCGATCTCCGCTTTCCGCCCAAATTTGAGATATTGCGTGTTGAGTGGCGGAACTAAACGCCGTGGTTTTTCTTATTACCAGAGCGAGGAAAAAAAAAAAAAAAAAAAAAAACATCTAGTAGGAACCAAATACTCAACCGTCGCGTCTACAGTAAAATATTCTCATAAATTACCAAGAGTTCGTCACTGTACAGTGCTACATACACTATACATAGGTATCATTCCCTTGAACGGGGATCGAACCCGCAATCGTCGTGTCCACAGCCAAACGCCCTCCAATGAGAATCTAAATCGGTTACCAGGATCTCATAAATGACCCAGACCCACAACCGTGACTATCCCACTGCACCAAAAAGGCCTCACACAAGATCTCACCTCAGGTTTGTCGAGTATAACTATCCTGTTCTCAATTTTGGGCGCCAGTTCACATGCGTTTTGTTCCAAATCGTCCAACGAGGCGCGTCGTGTTAATCTGTGGATAATAAATAAAATTATAATAAATTTCCAAATTAGCTTCACGCTGTATCCCGCACATGTGTATCCCGCAGGTTAAGTGGATATAACCTGCTGTAAGGCACAACTCAACGCTGGACTTTCATGTCTTACCAGAAAGTGAAAAATGGATATAATTCATTACACCCATTGGGAATCGAACCCACGACCAGTGTTATAGCAGATACGCTAAAATAAATAAATAAATATTGTATGATGACATGTCAAAGAAACGCAATCTTAACACGGGATGCCTCAATACTCAGTACCTTGCCTAGCATGCTACATGCGGGATACAGCGTGAAAGCTAAAAAAAAATGAATTAAACGCTATTTCCATATACTTTACCTGTGATGAGTATTATGGGAGGGCTCGGCTGTGGACGACGCCCTCCTCAGAGGCGGAGGTCCGTCCAGTTCGCTGTTATCTAACATCTTGACCAGACTGTGTCTGGAATGTATAAAATTAATTATTAAATAATAATTAATACTTGAACAAAGCGAGATTCGAACCGGCACCTCTTGTTTACTAGTCTACGCATTAGTTAATTAAACCATCAATCAGTCTTAATTTGGTATATGTATATACAAACATGTTTAAAATGTTCGTCTGTCTGTAAAGTAAAGTAAAGTACGATACTCTTTATTGTACACCAATTACTACATACAAGCATACAAGCATATATAGTTATATATATTTAGTAAGATAGTACAATAGGCGGCCTTATCGCTAAATGAGCGATCTCTTCCAGGCAAGCGTGCAGTAGAAGAAGAGAGAAGAGAGAAAACGTCATATAGTTAAATATGAAGATGTGTATTTAATTTATGAATATATCGTCTATTTGAAGACCTCTAAAACTATATATATAATATACATAAATGAACAAAAAAAAAACATTGCATAGATACATACATAATATATGCATACATACACGCATACATATATACATCTGTGTGTCTGTCTGACTGTCCGTCTTTCTATTTGTCGGTACTAATCTACAGAACGGTTGAACCGATTTTTATTGAACTTTCACTGGAAGATAGATGAGGTTACGGAACAACATACGCTTACATATAGCTACTTTTTACCCTGGTGCAATAAAGTGCATATACAATATATATATATATATATATATATATATATATATATATATATATATATATATATATATATATAACACATTACCTCCTGCTCAAAGTGACCAAAGACTGTCTATGCTTAGACGGCCTAGACTTCCCCGTCCTCACATTGATAGCGGCAAAGTGATTTTGTACCGCCATACCTATTTCCGGACACATGTCTTCCGATACCTGGGTGAGGACAAGGTTCATTAACATTTTTTTTTCAACTTTATGGGAAAATCTCGTGTGCACTCCGTTCACCTATGTTGCCGCTTTCATTGTAGAGAAGAGAGAGAACGAGGAGATGGATCCCCAAATTGGGTATGAAACCCATAAACAAAACGTTTATTTTTTTAAATATTATCTATTATATAAATAACTAGCGTCCTATCCCGGCTTCGCACGGATGTACATGATTTTTTTGAAATTTGGGGATATATATAAATACCTATAGATGAATACTTAGGAACTCCTCAACGAATGGCACACATAAGTATAGTGATTTTGATATTTTCCCAAAAATTTAAAAAAAATTTTAAGGATGTATTTATAAATTTTAGTTTAGACAGTCTATAATATCTAACCTACAAACCTATAAAATATAACCATGGTTAAAGTGCCTTAACCCATGTTAGGCACGTTGAAACCAAAATTCATACCTCTTACTTAAATAATAACGATTTCTCTATATACAAAATTTCAGGGTCCATTTTACCCCATTCTTTCTCTTTCTTTATAGATATAGACAGTTGTCGTAACAACTTAGAGCTTTATATATATATATATATATATATATATATATATATATATATATATATATATATATATATATATATGTACATTGCATTACTTTCTGTGCAATAATTTATGGTTAATATAATATATAAATGAAAAAACGCTTCATTACTTGTTTAAATTTGGTTAAATGCGGAGAAGAGTGTCTTAACACTAGATCCCCTCAAAAAATATTAGAAAACGTCTCCATAAAAAATATACATTTATACTTATAACGTAGCTTATAACACAGAAAAATCTGTTCAGTTGATTTGCTAATCTCAAGAAGTACTGGTTACAAAAAAAAAAAAAAATTCTGCTGGATAGTCTATAATTCGACATGGACTATGTATAGGCTATATCATATTACCACGAAGTCGGAATTATCCAACGAACGCAGGCTAAGCCACATGTAAAACATAGTATACACATACCAACACCGGACAATGGGGTAGCATCGTGAACCCGTCGTTGCCGGCGTGCAAGTACTGCTTTATCGCCAATCTATATCTCTGTTCTCTTTGCAAATACTCATCACCTATTTTGACCACTTGTTCCGCGATCCTGTTGCCTGGTGGCTTCGAGGGATCGAATCCGAACGATATACCTGCCACCTGAAATTTTAACCGTTTATTTGAAAAAAAAAATGGCAGCAAATTTGAACGCAGCGGGATTCGAACCCGCGCCTCGTGGAAACCGTCCAAGCGCTCTGACCACTAAGCCATGCGTTCTCGTGTTATGCTTTTTACTGCTACGTATACAATTATAATCATTTCTTTAAGTATTTTTATATAATGTTTAAGCCAATACGTCCTTATCAATCTACGTCATCTATACAATTATTACAACTTATTTATGCTGTTAACAACTATGTTTTGTCAGTTTAATTTACACTCAAGGGATATATTAAATATATATTATTGCGTTTAAAATATATTACCTGCGGAAACCTCCCCTCGAGACTGGGATATTTGGAGACGGAATTCTCTAAAACTTTGAGGACAATCTCTCCCGTCGTCTCCACCACTACTATGGGGTCCCTCATGGGGATTATTGTTGACAGATCGCGGAGGGTGAAGTCACCGGCTGGATGGACCTGAAAATGTTATAATTTCCAACCTAATAATTTCCAAGTACCAATCCAAAATGTCTTTAAAGTCTGAATTTCCAAAACCTTACCTGATCAGATCTAAAAGTGCCAGAGTTGAGCAGTACAAGATCAGCTGCAGTAGCTGCTAGAAGTACATCGCACACCCAGTTGCCAAGGTTGCATTCCTGTCGGCGTATCAACGAGAATCTACCTTCTAGAGGCACACAGAACTTCCCCAGGACTTCGTCCATTTTGCCGTCTATCATTGCTGGTGGGAGGAAAGACATTTTTAATATTATTTTTGTATTTTTTAAAATTATATTGATAATAATTGTTGTGGAGTCGATTCCCAGTAATGCCAATTTAGCATTTACATTATTCTAAGCATATTTAATTTGTAATTTAATAATATATAAAATGTTATATATATATATATATTATATATATATATATATATATATATATATATATATATATTATATATATATATATATATATATATATATATATATATATAGTTTTTTTTTTATTCGTCTCAAATATATGTTTTACATAATAATATATATGTCATAAAACAGCCGAGATATAGTATATTAATTACAAGTTCACCTGAATATTTTTCAACTTTTGATTTCAAGATGGGATCTTCTACATACGAGCTGTTCACATTCACTTCAGATATATCCACTTGAGCCGTTTCAGTGCTAAAGTTAATATTGATTTTGCTGAACTGTCTGAAGTCGGTGCCGCTTTTCACTATATATTTGTTATTTATCTGTAAAAAAAAGTATAAAAATTTAATAGATTACTCGCTAGAAAAGCGGAGAATGTAAACACTTGTTGTCTAAACGCTTGTATAGAACTATTAACAGTAAACCATAGTGCGCTAAATATTTCTATTTTTTTTTTTAAATATATCTACAATTCGAAATAACTAATCTTTAGTTAATATAAAATCCTCAATAATTTTATTATTCTTTAAGTGTTACATACACTTTTTTTTTAATTTTTAAAAGGTTATTTGTATAAAAATTTGAACCAGTGCCCCTTCGGTACCACAAGTACCACCCAACCAACGAATCTAAAGAATTTCGACGTAGCTCATTGAGAACGTATGGCTTAGTGGTCGAAGCGCTTGGACGATAAACAAGAGGCGCGGGTTCAAATTTTCATAGCTTTTTGAAACACTCTTACCTCCAAAACCTCATAAACGTGATCGTGACCTCCCAAAATTAAATCAATATCGTTGCAACCTTCCGCTAGCTTTATATCGTTGGGCGTCCTCATGTGTGTTAGAGCTATAACGTATTCACAACCCTGGAAATAATATATATATAATAATATATAAATAATAATAAATAATATATATATATATATATATATATATATATATATATATATATATATATATATATATATTATATATATATATATATATATATATATATATTAGATGTAGTTAGCTGATCTCATTATTAAAATGAACGTAGCCTAACTTTCTTTTTCTGTAAGCTTTGATTTTAAATTTAAATTATGATCCCATCCTTTTTACCACTGTTCAATATAAGGTTAATATAAGTTAAACGACGTGTGACTCGACACGCACTCATTTATTGTTCGCCTCTTCGGCATAACCGGCGTGGTGGGCGCAACCACTATTTAATTATAATATACCATCCATTTACAAAAAAAAAAAAAAACAAAATAAAAACCAAGCCAAATAAAAAAAAATGAGTATACAAGAGTGAATAACGAATGCATTGAAATAATTTTATAATCTGTATACAAATTAAAAAAAAAAACTAGCAAAATTGAAAAATGTACAGTCGGGATCCGTTTAAATTATACAGGGTCCTTTTTAACATCTAAATGTTCAAACGAACAAACATACATAATCATTATATAGACTGATAAACACATCATTCTCCTTTGCATCGCGCAGTCGGATAAATAACTTAAATCATATCTAACAATTCTATAGCAATTTCACATACATTTTTTTTAAGTTAGTATTCCTATAATGTACGAACCTCTTGCTTCAACTGGGAAGCCAATTTACTACCCGCTTGAAGGAAATCTATAAATGTCACCTCTTCTGGGTTGATTGTCGCTAAGGTTTCTAGCCATTCCTGGAACCATATAATAAAGATAATAAAGATTAAAATAAATATACTTACGAAAACATACATATATATACATATACATAATATTTAAATAACATATGGAATTGAAAAAAAAAATAAATATATATATATATATATATATATATATATATATATATATATATATATATATATATATATACATATATATATATATATATATATATATATATATATATATATATATATATATATTATATATATATATATATATATATATATATATATATATTCTTTTATTTGAACCTTAACTTCTTGCTATACGTATTACTTCACTCTTTTTCCAATATCGAGTGTCCAAATAATCCATGGTCTACTTTACCCCAGAACTCTAGATATCGTGTATTGACAGGCGGAACTCAACGCCGCGTTGCGTTTTAACAAACCAGGTAAATTATAATATATTCAAAATATAATCATGCCCAAGTTGGGATCGAATCTAGAACTATAGAATTTTTTTTACTATCTTTGGTAAAAAAAAACCTTTCTAATACCTCACCTGCTCGACTAAGCCGATAAGTCCTATCTTATGGCCGTTACACATCAAAGCATGGGTTATCTTGCCATCGCCCAGCGGTCTTCCAGTCTCGTTGTCAATCACGTTTGACATAAGCCATGGAAAATTACACTGGGACACCAGGTTGGATAGCACGTCGAGACCGAAATCTGGATAAAATTTTAGATATATTATATACATATATATATATATATATATATATATATATATATATATATATATATATATATATATATATATATATATATATATATATATATATATATATATATATATATATATATATATATATATATATTGTAAATTCTTTCACCCGCTGAAAGTTTTTATTCGCTTCAAAAATGTGGATACACGCCAATTCTACACAATATAAATAGACCGAGACATTTTAGTTTTAAAAATTCTATAACATTTTAAATTTCTTATATTATAGCAGCACTATAGTCCACTATATATATATATTTACTTCTAAGGATAACGGGTTCAAATACATGGCAAGGTCAAATATGTCCAATATGCCTGTAGCCATTAAATACCATACACACATACATACATTTTAAAGGGATTTAAAAAAAAACAAGAGTTTATTTACCAAAATCATGATTCCCAAAGACAGCACAGTGCGTGCCTATTTCATTTAATACGGGCACCATTTGCTCGCCTTTTGTGAAGGTGCTTACTGAAAAAAAAAAAAAAACTTTTACTTTTTTGACTTTTAGTTGCAGTCTATAGTTCTAAAAAAAATATCTAACAACTAGTTACCTTTGTATATATTAATATATTTACGGATATAAGAGTTCGATTCTCAATCAAATAGAATTTTGTACGACTAGTACATAGAATGATAATACTTTCTGGTACAAAAATAATAATATTGTATATGTATGTATATATATGTATGTATAATACAAAACATTTATGTATTAACATACATACATACATATATACATACAAGTGTATATAGTTATTTACACGCTACTACTCGTACAATAGAAACAATTTTTTTTACTTCAGTTGGTCTTTTTGTTTGTCGAGGCTTATCTCTGCAACAACTGAATCGATTTTTATGAAACTTTCATTGAAAGATATAGTAGCTTGTAGAGCAACACCTGCTTTTACCGGGGAATCCCAGGATTCGCAGGATAGAGATCTTACTACGTCTACCGCGAGTAAGTACATTTCCGCACAGATAAAATATTGCACATATATGATAATTTTGATTTATATACATATTATACTAAAGTAAATCGTCGAGAACGTCGGTCAAGCGAAGCTCCGGTCCGGAAGCCCAAGTAGGTACCTACATATAAAAAATCAATATATATATATATATATATATCATTTAACTTACACATGCTGGGCGAGAAGGCGTCCCCACTAAATAGGACAAGCGGATTAAGATGCTGTAACGCTTTCACAGCAGTACTAAATCTTAATGCACCTCCCACTGGTTCCGTATCTGCAATAATATAAGAGGTACAGTCCTCATGTTTTCACATGACCATTCAGTATAATGGCTTGGCTCTCTCTAACAAAACCTGGACTCTTAAGGATAAAAATTATATAATGTAAGTTTAGTTTTAAGAAAACATCCTAATCTATCCTCGTATATGTACTAACTTCCTGCAGTATCATCGACATTGTCTACTCTATAGTCAACTGAGATCTCCTACGTCAATTAATATATCGACGTGACCAAATCACCTGTAGTACCTACTTTTATAAAATATTCATTAATTAATTTAATTAAGCTCCACTGTATGCCGCACATAGCAGGGTAGGCAGAGGGAACCGTAGTCTGAATGAACCTAGTGTTAAGACACTCTGTTCCCCACATTCCGCCATTCGAAGCATTGCGTTGCGTTAGTGGCGGAACTCAACCCCGAGCTTTGCCTTGTTGCCAGAGCGAAGAAAATGAAAATACTTCATTCTCCCCGAATGGGAGTCGAACCCACAAGCCGTCGCGTTTACAGGCAGACGCTGTGCCTCTGCGCCACGACTGGTCCTCATATCCTCCTCTTCCTCTTTATACAACATTTGTCTAAAAAATATTAATACAAAATATACTACGAAGTAATTTAGAGTTAAGGCCGTCATTTTTATTGATTTAATAATCAATAATTTGAACCAATATTTACAATTCTCCTCAATACTTCTCTGTAGTGGATATATATTCAATGAGAGTAATATTAAAATATTTTATTATTATTATATTTAAGATTTTTTTTTTAAAGAAATTCTTTTGGTGTCTAAATAGTTAATTAAGAAGACATCTTTTAGTTAAGTTTTTTTATAATTATATTATAGCTTCACGCTGTATCCCGCACATGGCAGGTTAGGTAGAAGGAACCTAGTGTTAAGACACTCCGTTCCCCGAGACATTGCGTGGTGGAGTGGCGGAATTCAACGCCGCGCTTTGTCGTCACTAAGCGAGGAAATGAAAATAATGCATTACCCTAAGTGGGAATCAAGCCCATAACCGTCGACGTTTACAGTCAGACGTTGTGCTGCTGCGCCACGACAATCTCATTTAAGTTTGTTTTACATATATATCTTTAAAACTGGTTCCCAGCGTATGCCTGTATGCCAGGCAAAGTATTAATTAAATATTAGATTAGATTAGATATTCGTCTTTTTAGTGTTTTATCTCATAGGTAATTTTATGCTTCATACTGTATCCTGCCGCAAATGCCGCCTTCAGACTTGTTAGTAGAACGAAGAAAAAAATTCATTCCGCCAAGTGGGAATCGAACCCACACTTGTCGCGTTTACAGTCACAAGCTACGGCATTACGTCACAACGGCGTCAACTATTATTTAATTATCTAATATTGGAAGAATAAAGAAAAAAACAAAAGCCTAATATTATGATTGATGACTTAAGCAACCTTCAACTCGTGTACTTTTCCTCAATGAATGTATGTGTGAGATAAGATTTAACAGCGTTGATGTCAATTTTACAATAGTTAGTTAAGAAATTAGTGAAGAAATTAGTTAAGAAATTAGTGAAGAAATTAGTGAAGAAATTAGTGAAGAAATTAGTGAAGAAATTAGTGAAGAAATTAGTGAAAAATTTGTTACGAAATTAGTGAAGAAATTAGTTAGTACATTAGTTAAAAAATTATTTATTTAAGATATTAAATAGAAAATAAACAGTTTTTACGCATTTCCCGCATATGGCAAAGTAGACAGAGGTAACGTAGAGTTAAGGGACTTCGTTCCACATTTTCCGCCCAATTCTACTTGTTATATGGCTGAACTCAAGCTTTCGTCATCTTACTAAAGCGAGGAAATAAATATTTCACTATCCTGAGTGGGAATTGAAACCCACAACGCCGGTTTTACAGTCAGACGCTGAACCACTTTTTATAACTTTAATTTATATTAAGAAATTAATCAATTCTCTCGGTTTCTGGATAGAAAATATTATATATATATATATATATATATATATATATATATATATATATATATATATATATATATATATATATATATATATATATATATATATATATATACATTACTATTACTGTTATATATTACTCACTTGTCGTTTGTTCAATATTGTAAACATCATTGAAATGCACGATTAACACATCATCGCCCATGCCTCGTCCTGACAGCTGACTCACGGCACGCCTGCCCACCTGCCGCACCTCTAATGATGCCTAAAATATATAACATGAGATGATTTATAACTCAAGCGTGTGATTAGTTTAAAAAAAAAAGACAATCTACATATAAAAAGCTGTAAAGGATTTTAGGAAAGAAGGTGAGAGAACTCTAGTGTATACATAATATGAAATTTAAATTTATAATTAATAATAAAAAATGCTTTAAAGCTTGATATAAAAAAAAAAGTTTAAAATTATATAGCTTTACGCTGTGGGACACACAGAGCAGAGCAGAGGGAACCGTAGGCTCGAGGAACCTAGTGTTAAGACACTCCGTTCCCCGCTTTCCGCCTTTCGATACATTGCGTGTAGAGTGACGGCACTCAACTCCGCACTTTGTCTTGCTGTCACCAGAGCGAAAAAAAAGAAAAAATTGCATTCTACCCAAGTGGGAATCGAACCCACAAACCGTCGCGTTCACAGGCAGACGCTGTGCCTCTGTATAAAAGTATATTAGATTTTTTTCATTCAAACTTAAACAAAAATGCCTGTTACATATTGCTTTTGTGGCATTAAAATTAGCATATAATTATCAACAGTTATTTTTACATTGTTTTTTAAAATGACGTTAGATTGATCAACTCAATCAAAACTTTAAACGCTACTTCCTAGACTATTAGAGATGAGGACACCAAACTTGGTACATTGACAGAGATTAGTCTACAGAGTGTCGAGATAGATTTGGAGAAGTTTCCTTATTAGCGTAGTCGTGTCATGTCAGATTAAACAAACCAGTCAAGTGCGAGTCTAACTCGCCGACCGAGGGTTCCGTACCAATTTCAAGATTGTAGGTCAACCGGGAAATACAACTTATATAAGTTGACAAACTTAAATATGCGGGCGCATCTGCTAATTTTGTATGAAATAAACAACAGGTACAAGTTTGTGATTTTTTAACACCTATAAATATATTTTAATAATAATTTCGACGTCCACGTTTATCGCTATTAATGTACGGAACACCACTATAAATGGAATTCCATTGAAGGAACATATATTAAAGGTTAAGGTTTAAGGTGACGGCTCCTGTGTAAGTACACAGTGTTCGTTTGGTTGAACGCGTTAATCTCGGGAACTAGTTTGAATAGAAGAAATGTTTTTGTATTGTATAGTCCATTTATCGAGGAAGACTATATTTAAGGCTATATTATCATCAAACTAATCGTTTCGATGTAACCCACTGTACTGTGTTCAGAAACACTTCGGATATTCAGAATGTGTCATGAGTCATAGTCATGTATGACTTAATTAATGAGATTTTGTATGTGTGTATATATATATATATATATATATATATATATATATATATATATATATATATATATATATAATATATATATATATATATATATATATATATATATATATATATATATATATATATATATATATATATATAATCACATTGAAAAGATAATCTGTATTGTCACGTAATACAATTATTCTAGACTTATTTATAGCGCCAATATATAAAGAGAAAATTGTTATAAAGAAATCCTTGTAGCAGTACGATATGTATCGATTAATCTCAAATCTCTTATACCGAATAAGAAAATCGATTAAGATTTAGCTAATTCCACTATTTCGACACTAAACTATGCCATCATACCTATGAATGTTGTAAATATTGTTAAAATACAGCTTTCACCGCGCGTCGTTGAGTTCCGCCACCCAACACGCAATGCCTCGAAAATTTGCCGGAAAGCGGAAAGCGAGCCTATTAACATTAACTTCTTACATCAATAAATTACAACCTTGTACCTCCCTATCGAAGGGTCAAAAATTAAAAGCATATCTTAACATGATAACAAAAGGGTACCCCAAGGCCGACGAGGTCGCCCGACGAGTCCAATGTCAAACCAATTTGTTTTTAGAGTGACGACGGAAATAGACGTATCATATATGTACAGAATTATTCAAATCGTCCATCCGTGTGCCTGTGATCAATGCAGGGGGCTCCACAGAGGATGTGCCAAAATGTATGAGCGAAATAAGGAGGGTCTTTCCATGATGACATTGATATGCCGGATTCTCATACCACCTGTCACTTTTTAAACTATTTTAACGGATTAATTTTTGACATTTTGGTGGATGATTTTGTGGCCTATCGCAGTGGCGAAGTGTCCATATAACAGGATACCCACCGGGTTACCTTTTATAAATCTTAATAAATAAATTAATAAGTATTAAACAACGATTAATTATTAGGTGACCGAGGTTCTCAATACAAATCAATTTTATTTCATACAACACAAAATATTTGCTAAGTTAGGCTTTTAAAACTTCATAAGCTAGGCTCTGGTTATATAAAAATATTACCCTGTTTTTTATGTGCCCTTGTGTTAATATTTTTTCATACTTCGCCACTGGTCCATGGTCACGGGTAAAATAGTTTTACTTAAAACGTGTAAAAAATCGCAAACGTCTAAAATCCAACTACCTGTCACTGTTTAAAATATTTAAATAGTTGAAGGCAGCAATAGTTCGTGTGAACTTCGCAGAAATTTCTTATTCTTTATTTAATTTCATAACAATTTGGAAAAAAGACATGACGAGTTTAAAAATAGTGTAATTATTTTATTTAAACAAAAATGTGATTTATTATTATTATTATTATCCCGGTCAATTTAGACCCCGAGGTTCGACGCCATTTTTTATCGAAACTGACCACACAATAATTATTTACGTAATCAAACAAAGTCAGGGTCACGCACTATTTTAATGCTGTACCGATGATATAACATCTAAAGGTGCGTAGATATCGGTAATACAAGGTAAAATGTTTTAAGGTCATATATATATATATATATAATATATATATATATATATATATATATATATATATATATATATATATATATATATATATATATATATATATATATATATATATATATATATATATATATATATATATATATATATATATATATATATATATATATATATACATATATAAGTATAATTTTAAGACGTAGTCACGTATAAATGAGATGAAGAAGTTATTTTTTTAGAATACATATAAGCTGTAGAATAAATTTATGTTACTAATTTAAATATAACTGTTATACGTAGATTCTTTTAAAACGTCAACTGTCACCTGTATCTCTATATGACAATCAATCAAAGTATATAAAAAAACATCTTGCAATTCAATTCTGACTCATCTTGGTACTGATGAGTGGTTCCTTGGAGTGTTTTTTTTAAACTATTTTATTATTAATATTGAAAAAAATATATATTAGAAGTAAATCATGTATGATCTCTCTGGCTACCCCATTTAGAGATATGTATGTAAATGTTGTATGACTGTTTTTTTTAACATCGTCTCTCCATCATATTCTCAAGGATATCTTGGCGCATTGACACACACACACACTGTCACGTCTCGACTGGTGAGTTATCAACATTGAATTCTGCTTCTGGCATTTAATACAAAATCTCGAATTTGTGCGGAAAGTAGAGTATCTCTCTTTACCTACTGTGCTATGTGTAAACTGGATGAAACCCCTTTTTACGCATCTCTCATATTTATCTTGGGAATCACAATATTAAGAAATCCCCAAATAAATCAACTATATCGAAAATAAAATCAATATGTTGGTTTAAAACAAATATTTTATTGCTATACCTACATTATACTCCATTGTCTATGAATGGAAACAAGCATTTAAGAGAGAAAAAAGAGAATTAATATAGTACAAGAATTACAAATGTCTTCAATTAATTATTTTAATTTTACTTAAGAAACTCATACAAAAAGAACTTAATAATAACATATTATGATAATATAACTAATAAAAAATAATATATTTTCTTAAAAACATAATATACTGAACCACTCATATGTACTGAGATATAATTTCGAGTTTCAAGCCTTAGCTTCTGCAACTTATGCAAATTAGGTTAAATTAACATAAGAAGCTTTTACACGTTTCTAATGTAACTAATTACTTGAAACGAAGAGTTGTTCTAGATTATAAACGACGAACAGTGTAGGCGGTATAGACATAATATACTTTCTCTTATAAAAAATATCACTTTTATACACGTATATACCAGGGTAGGCCTCTGACTACTAAAACCTAGTGTCAAAGCTCTCCGTATAACATTTACCGCTTGAATTTGAGACATTCCATGTCATTGTTTGCAGACAATACAAATTTTAACTATAGAAAGATACGAAATTAGTTATTTTCCCTGATTTACCAGCCCCCCCCCTTCCCCACCACTATCATCTTGGAACCCACGATCATCTTGTTTAAAGTCTGATGCTGAGACGACAGCGTCACAATGGATCAACATAGAGGTCAAGACGATAAGCGTGTGTGAATAAGAAATCCTATTGAGTATAATACAAAAAAATTAGTTTCTATATTTTTTATTATCTTGTGTTTTGACATTATTGTGTAACTGTTAAGATAAAGTGGAACGGACGTAGGTTCGAATTTCGATCAGGGATGGATGCAATATTTCAAAATGGAGAATCAAATGATTTATAACTTCCTAATTTTTTTTATTATTTTTAAAGTGTTAACCCATATTAAGGATAGAAAAATACTCAAAGAAAACATTAAGATGTTAACGCAGCGGGATTTGAACCGACGAGAACGCAAGGCTTAGTGGTCTTGAGTTTAGAGCGCTAGGACCATATCCACGAGGTGGGGGTTCAAATCTAGTTGCATAAATTTTTATATGTTTCTTTATGTACTTGAGTCCCTGAATTGTTTTCTACTTGTATGTAGTATGAAACATAAATTTTTGCAAAATTTGCAATTTTTCTGGCAAGACAAGGTACAGTGTTGTGTCACGAACTATTCAACTAATAGTGCCAGTAATTAAACAGAAAATGGGACAACACTAAGTTCTCTTTACATACCATGCTTTATGTATAATAGCAATATATATATTTATATAGATATAAATAAAATAAGAGCATGGATTATGACTGATATGTTTCCCTTTTATGGCAATACATACGTCTAAGAGTCAAATATAAAAAATATTATTATTCGATTTAAAAGAAAATTATATAATGCAAATATATGGAAGTGTGTATATATGTGTATATATATATGTATATATGCTTGTTCAACATTTGTATATTGCTTTAATTGACAGACACTTTCCCATTTTATTACTTCTATCCACTACTCAAAGGTTCCCTGGGGAAATTGCTCATTTATTTTCATTTAATATATTTCATTTAAAAGGCTGACTGCAGTAGTGTTTTTAATATAAAGATCAATATAGTATCCTATACATTTGCTGTAAATATAAGACTAAATAGCATACAATATTTAAAAGTATCTTAGTTTTTTTTTTAAATAAACCTAAATCATTATAAAATCATTTAAAAAAAAGTCAGTAGAGTTACTATCAGTTCATTTTGTTACTTATATATTTAAACTATATATGAAACTACTAATATTAGAAGCATCAATAATTTGCAACTATGTAAAATGAAATACTTGTGCTAGAACAGAAAATATAATTTATAAATATTATAAATGTATTTTAAAAAAACAGGAATGCCAAAAATACAATATTCAATTCTACTAAAAAAGACTACTAAGTGCTTGTAACAATTAAAAAAACTGTCAGAACTGAACAAACTTGATGTAATTTAATGTTTAATATACACATTTATTTATAGATAATTTAATTTTGAAGATAAATAACATCTTCCCATTTTAAATTATAGTAATAGTTTGCCAGTTTTAACAGAGTATATTTCATGCCTGTTTCAGCCATCCCACAACAGATCGGACACCATCAGTCACTTCCCCTGGCACATCTACACTTGTTGACTCTATTAAAGAGCTCCACCTTGATCTTAGTGCAGCTTGGGCGGCAAATGAAGCCATAGTAATTATATTTCTCACTAAAACCATTGTTTTCTCATATAATTTAAATGATAATACCATGTAAACTCATATTTAGCTTCTATTTAGTATTTTAAATAAATATTTATAGATTTCACTAGCAATGAAGGTCAATAGCACTCAATTTTAGCACTTTACTATGAAAAAATGATTATTACAGTTACACAGCAAAAACTTAGCTCAGAATTATTTTTACATTTAAGGTTCGTTAGCCATTTAGATCCCGCAGTGCAGTAAGAATACTAATGTAGTAACACTAGCAGAGGTCACTCAATTATTTTGGCACCTTTTTCAATGTCTCAGTAAACAATTTATATTTATTTCAGCAACAGATTATATACTATATAATGTTTACATAAAGTTTTTATCTCAAATATACGAAATGTATTCCTTTCAGCGCGTTTTAAATTTCGCGAAAAATATTACTCATATGAAAATAATTTTAACTTACCTATTAGAATGTTGATCAAACTATATCTGGAGGAATGTTATTTATTATCTATATATTTTTCCATTTACAATATAATGCAATTTAGGTTTTTTCTTGCAATATATTATACGATTTGAATTTAAAAAGACATGCACACCCACAAACGGAACAACTAAATCCTACTGACACTAATTTGTCAATTTCGATCGGTTGTCAAAGTACGTTCCGTTCCCAAAAAATGGATTTACGGTAAATTAATGTTGAAGTTGCAGAATAAATAAAATAATTAAAAAATAAACATGTTATTTAATTATTTATTCATATTATATTATGTCCATACAAGTCTTTAATTAATTAATAATAAGCATACAAAATGATACAAGATTAATAAATTTGTAACAATAGCTTAAATAGTTAACCTTCTATTATTAATTAATTAATTTTTAATTATCCTAATAGATGGTTAACTATGATATGAAGTTAAATAAGCTAAAATTGAGGCATAGAAATATTGTTCTCTTGAATCGTTTGTTTTTTATAGCTTATACTGATAAAACATAAAGTAAAATAAGCAATTTTGAGCCAGCAATTGAGGAAGCCATTATTTTGTTACTATTGAGGAAAACATTATTTAAACAATATTATTCTAATACATATTATGTACTTAGCGGTATTAAATTAACATGACATAATATACATTGTTGTTATAAATGTTATTTATTTTTTTGGTTATGATATATTTCATATGGCAAATTGAACTTAATATATAATTTATACTAATATTATACTAGATAAAAATAATCAATAAGAAAAATGTTATTTGCACACATAAATTTAAATGTCCTTAGACTTGGGGCTGGACTTGATAGGACTTGAGGACTATGAGAACAAAAAAGGGGCAAAGGGTTCTACGTTTAATTTTTTTTAAAATTTTAATAATTTGATCCTATTTGTTACACATCACAATGCTTATAATAAAAATCACTTTCTATATCAAACCAATCAACTAATTTCTTATTATGCCACATAAAAGTGCCTTTTAAATTGGGCGAGGCATCAAAAATTAGGTACAAAATCGTTTTCGCTGCTTCATCCGGATCTAATTCACCGCCACCTCTTGCCATATCGGTTTTTACGTGACCTGGATGGACGGCATTTATAGAAATATTTTTTTCTTCATATTTCCTTTGCAATACCATCGTTAAAGCTGTCAAAGCAATCTTAGACACTCTGTGCTCAGCGTGTTTACCGGAATCAGCAAAATCATTTTTATTAAAAGTCCCATTTTTCACGCTATCCAAATATTCGTCAACAAATTTATTTATGTCCTCAGTGCTTAAATCCTCTTTGGTTAAAATTTTAAGCCATTTTTTATTGCGTAAATTGGAAAGGTGTCCGCATGCGCTAGATATATTAACAACTCTAGCGCTGTCTCTTAATAGTGGAAACAAATACAGTTCAATGTACAACAAGCTTTTATAATTTATATCAATATTACGTTTTGCTGTCTCAAAACTAGGATAAACTTCGTCCCAATCCAAAATGGCAGCGTTGTTAACTAAAATATCTACACCGCCATGTTTATTTTTGATAAAACTAGCGAAGTTTTCAATACTGTCTTTGCTACTTACGTCTAAAACGTGAAATCTCGGTTTTAAGCCTAATTTTTCAAGGTTTTTCACAGCATCCAGACCTCGAGATTCATCTCTGGCTGTTAAATAGACGATGCCGTCGAATCTTCTGCATATTCCTTTCACGATTGCGAGCCCTAGGCCTTTATTAGCGCCAGTTACAATTGCTATTTTATCAGACATTTTGCAATACGTCTGTTACTTACAACGAATTGTGCCGAATGGTGATACCATCAATGACAATGACATGTTTATATAAATTATTGTTTTTATTTTTAATTTTTTATCATTAATTAATGATTTATTTGTGAATGCTCTCATTATTAATATTGAGTTGTTTATTATTTATTGTATAGTATTATTTATCAGTAACTAGAATGCACAGCTTGCATTGATAGTGGTGAACTCAAGGTCGTTGAACCCAATGTTACGCTTTATTTTTTTTTCTTTTTTACGTTAGAGGCAGGCGCACCTGATGCTAAGTGATCAACGTCGCCCATATACACCCATGATGCCCGAGGGGTTCAGGGGTGCGTATGGGGTGGGATATCTCTGTAGGGAATTCTTTCCATTTTGCGGTCGTACGTGGTCGAAAATTTCTTTATACTACTACTACTATAAATAATTCCTTACTATTATAAATAAATACTACTATATATAAGGTACTATTATTAATAATGCCCTTGCTTCGAATTTTTAGGTATACATCGCAATTAAAAACGCAGAAGAGGCCTTCTGTGCTACAATAACGTCATTTTTCTTCGATGTCTTATATATATATATATATATATATATATATATATATATATATATATATATATATATATATATATATATATATATATATATATATATATATATATATATATATATATATATATATTTGCTTTGTGGGCAGAGGGAATTGTAGGTACCTAGTGTTAAAACACTCCGTTCCCCGCTTTCCGCCTCTCGAGGCATTGCGTGTTGAGTGGCGGAACTCAACGCCGCGCTTTTTGCCTTGTTACCGCGAGCGAAGAAAATGAAAATAATTCATTCTATAGGTATTATATGATTATATAATATGTAAATTATTATGTTTATTTTATGTTTGTCTGTAACTCGTAATGGAGGTCACAGATACAATTCTATCAGTTTATTGTGATTAATAGGTATTTCTGTATTCTAAGGCCATTGTTGCGCAATGGTACCAAATCTGACCGTAAACGTGACTATGTGTTCAATATCCGTTCGTGGGATTGAATTATTTTTATTTCCTTAAGTGGAGACAGTTTTTAGCCAGATACTGTGATTCTGTACCATTAAGACTTCACTTTTTTATCAATTTCATTTGTCAACAAAACTGCCTGTCATTCTTCTGATGTCAAGCCATTTCCTTATTTATATATACATACAATACATACTGACATTTGACACGTGGGATCCTTGGGGAGTGGAGGGGTGGAGTGGAGGGGAGTTTGCCCGCTGGCAAAAACAGGATCTTAGGTTTAAAAGACCATGCAAACAAAATTGTACAGCTCGTTTTCTATATGACTATTTTCGATTTTTTTTTAAATGTCAATCACGATGACTAACTTTTGCGAAGACGTCATTTCCGTATTTCTAATAGGTTAGCTAGATTTTTATGTTTCTATATAGGGGAATAAAGTTGAAAATAAATGTTAAGACTATATAATATTCCGTTCACGGATAATAGTTGTTATGGTGATACAAAATATTCTACAGCTTAGGTATACTACAGATATATATATATATATATATATATATATATATATATATATATATCTATATATATATATATATATATATATATATATATATATATATATATATATATAAATATTTTTGGAATATAATGCATTTTAAGCAAAATAGCGGTCAAGTGCGAGTAGTACACGCACACTGAGGTTCCGTACCAATGTAATTATTCTATATATTCCGCTATAACAATTTATAAACTTAAATTTGCTGTTGTACCCAGTCATTTTGTACGAAATGAACTACAAATATAAATTTGTAATGGTTTTATTCCTAGGATATATCTATAAATTTCCAATTTTAGAATTTTGCCCTTTGTTTGTATTATAAGTTTTAAATTTAGGTCAACGGGAAGCATCCTAACAAATATATACAAAATTGATAAAATTAAGCATAAACGTTCATATGGTATAAGCTTAATATTTTCTGTGCATCAAGAGATCATCGACTTGGATATTTGATATTAATTTCAGCTGGATTCTTCCGCGCAATTTGGAGAATTGGTCTTGACGGACAGACAGACCGACAGACGGACAACAAAGTGATCCTGTAAGGGTTCCGTGTTCCCTTATGAGGTACGGAACTCTAAAGGAAAATAATATTTACGTAATGTATAAAATATTTAACTTTGGGACTCGAGACAGCCTCTTGAATACCGTCAGCGCTTGTTGTCAATTGTGTCTGACAGAGGCTTACCGGCTAAGAGAGCTTAGTGATGTATTACTCTGATTGACATTGTCCCTAATCGATATTTAAATATAGTAATTACGATTAAAAGATTAATTGATGATTATTCCTGCATATAACGGGGTAGATAGAGGGAACCTAGTGTTAATACACTCCGTTCCCTCTATATTACTCTATATTACTCCTTATATATATACTTACGTCCACTCCTATACATATTATATATATATATATATATATTATATAATATATATATATATATATATATATATATATATATATATATATATATATATAATGTACATATATATAATATCCTCAAAATCATAACTACGCCTGCGCCCTATGGCCGATGGATATGGCAAAATTTACTTAAGCAATACTAATCTATTATATTTTATACACAACTATGTATCAGTGGCGAAGTGTTAAATTAACACAATTCTCATGAGGCTACCTTTTGTAAAAAAAATATTGACAATCACAATTATGTAATAATTAACTAACAAAAAATTTACCCTAGGTCAGTACAGGTGACATTAAATGAAGTTCGTAAACTAAACTAAATTTTTATTTTATCCTTATTGTTTTTTTTTTGTAAGTGTTTTTTTCAACACCGCTCGTATGCATAAATGAATTAAAATTTTTACAATTGCTAATGATAGCTTACAAAGATCAGCCTTGAATGATAACGTATTATACCTACATAATAAGCTTAAATATTAACTTAGACAATTCGCAAATACTAATTATTGTATTTACAAACAAAATAAATAACTACAAAATTGAACGTACAAAGATTGTAATCTCGTGCAAAACACACACACACCACACACACACACACACATATATATATATATATATATATATATATATATATATATATATATATATATATATAATATATATATATATATATATATATATATATATATATATATATATATATATATATATATATATATATATATATATATATATATATATATATATATGCATGTGAGGATAAAATATTAGCATGCCAAATATAACTCAATTCTTTTCAGCAATTTAAATAATTAAAATTTATTTATAATACTGTTAACTATTTTCTGAGAACAGCATGGAATACCGGGTCGGGACTATAAGCTATTACTATATAAAAAATGCCTGATTGGAAAAAAAATTGGCAAATAAACTGACAGAACGAAGGAATAACAGACAGACAAGCATTCTGGTGGTGGGTATCGATATATTAAGCGACGCAATCAATATTTTTTGTAATTTTTTTTAGGCATAGAATTGACTTTTCTATCCTTTTAAAATATAATATATAGATAATAAGTCCAGCAAACATATACGTATAGTATACACGTACAGACAAATTATATATATTACATTGCCTCGAAAGGCGAAAAGCAGGGAGCGGAGTGTCTTAATGCATCGTAAAGCTAATATATATATATATATATATATTATATATATATATATATATATATATATATATATATATATATATATATATATATATATATATATATATATATATATATATATATATATATATATATATGTATATATATATATATATATATAAAGTATTTGATTCGTCACATTGCAAAATTATTCTGGCTACAAAACAATATAGATATGAGGCGTCTGTACGGAAGTGTAAATGTTACATAATTTCTGACCACTGTAGGTTTTTAAGCAGGAATTTAAAGTAACTAAGTGTGTTAACACTACGTTCTCTCTGTGCAGCCAAGCGGGATAAAGCGTGAAGCTATATACAAAAATAATGACAATCATCATTTATTCTTTGTTTTGATGTCAGAACAAATATCTGTCTTACTAACACATATAATAAGTTATGCGGATAATGAACCCGCGACCTTCGTTATGATTCACAATGCAAGGCACGTTGTTTACTTTTAATGCCAAAAATCCGCAATTTGTTTGTACATATATATGTTTGTTTGTACATATATATATATATATATATATATATATATATATATATATATATATATATATATATATATATATATATATATATATATATATATATATATATATATATATATATATATATATATATATATATATATATATATATATATATATATATATATATATATATATATATATATACCTACACTACAGTACACTAAGCACCTCTGCCGATCATATTAATAATTATTAATATCACTATATATTTTTTATCGCTATTATTCTCCACACAGGATGCATATTATGCAACTAAAACAAAGGCATTCTCATGGGATTGGTGATGTAACCTTTGTCGTTTGTTAGAATATTAATATTTTAATTTAAATATTTGCAGTAATTTCATCTTTAGTTTAGATACAAGTATCTATATAGTTACGATGTTTGAGATAGTACCAGGTTCGATTCTCACTTGAGTATAAGTATTATTAAATATATGAAATTGAAGACCGTCGTGGCGCACAGCGTCTGTCTTTAAGCGTGACCGTATGTGGGTTCGATTCACACTCAGGGAGAATGACATTTTTTCATTTTCTTCGCTCTGGGCTTTCTGGGCTCCTTCAACTTACGGTTCCCTCTGCCTACCCTGTTATGTACGGGATACAGCGTGATGCTAAAGAAACAAGAAAAAAAAATGTAAACTATTAAGAATCGTGTGTGACCCATGACACACACAACAGATACTATATTATTCTTAGATATATCATGTTAAAATCGAAGCTGTAGTTCTTGAGATTAGCGCGAACTACGAAGCAAAAACTTGAGCTTTATATTCTTAACGTGGATATATATATTTTATTACTTCCAAGGTAGCTTCTTCTATGGATAATATCTAAAATATTAATACGTTGATATTATGGCACAGTTGGGATATCTGACTACGAGTGTATCGATTTGTAGAGAAAATGTTTTTTTTTAAATACGTTTCTTCTCCTCTGGCGGAAATCAGCGCCGCATTTTGTGACATCTTTATGTAGCTTCACGCTTTATCCCGCACATGGAACAATTTTTTTTTCGCCATTCGCGTGAAGACAATTTTTTTCCGCCATTTATTCGAAACCTTCCATATGAATTTGAATCACTGCATGTTGAGTGATGGTCTCCAATGCTCCTCTTTGCTTTGTCTTGACAGAGGAGGTGATGAAACAGTGAATTTGGACCGGTAATGGAATCTTCAGACTATTTTTTTTTATATGGACTATGAATATTCTAGGCCTTTGTATGTTTGTATCTAAGGTTACCTGTAAGTGATCTCTATTCTATCTATTCCGTGATTTTATTTTATTTATTTTTTCTTTTGAAAATTTTCATATTATGTATGCAATAAGGATGTTTATCTATCTATTTATCTCAGACACTGTCCCACTGCGCTGGACTGACAATTAGTATAAAATCGGGCAAGTGCGAGTTGAATTTTCACACAAAATCTTCAAAATCTTTTAAGTTTTTAGAATGAACAAAGACATCCAATATGTAAAATGAAACACCTATCTTTATATTTTGTGCTATTTCTGGTACATAGTCTATTATAAAAGTCTTAACAAGAGCTGATTCTAAAATTGAGTGAGATTTTATGTACATTTTAAACGAAGCCTTGTTTGCAAAAACAAGGTCAAAATCAATTGGTTGTTTGCTAGTTATAAAAATTTGAACGCAGGCAGGATTTGAACCCGGCGCCTCATGAAACCGTCCATGCGCTCTGACCACTAAGCCATGCGTGACAACTATAACGTTGTTAGCATCCCTGTAGGAGATCCGCTATCCAAAGATTATTGCAAAGAACAATCATTTGGGGCAAGAGAGGAACTGCCTAATTATTAAATATTTTGATAATTTTTAAAGTGTGATGTTTACTAGTTACTTGCTACTGAGAGACTAATCGCCCCACGTATGATATTCTAATACTTTATCAATACAACACAAGTATTAATCGCTTACTAAAATTACCCTTAAACCTTACCTACTCTTTTAAATACATAAATTTTTGGCAAACCAGCAGACCACCTGATGTTAAGTGGACATCCTCGCCCATAGACATCCACACCCTGGGAGGACCATAGACATCCACACCCTGGAGGGTGAGAGGGTGAGGATGAGAGAGGGTGTGGTGCGTTGCCAAGATGGTTGTACACTCGACGCTTGAAGAGTGATTATGGCATAATTATGAAGAAGAATGTCTATTTTAGTTTATAAGGTAAATACGTAAGCATGAGTGACGGATCCTTTGTATTCTTACTGAGCCCATTTAAGAGTCGTGCTTAAATTGTAAATTGCAAGTTTTTTTTTAATCAAACGTGAAGCCATTTAAGGTCGTAATTGAGATTGTATTCTTAAGATGTTCTTTATATTGTACTTCTGTTCGTTTTTTATAGTATTTATAATTTTTTTATGTCAATATCTAAACCTATTTTGTAACAAAAAGTTTCAACAGACTTTAAAATTTACACCTACAAATATGATTAAGTAAATTAAAACAAAACTTTAAGTATAAAGTAATATTCTAAAATAAAAAAGAAATATTACCTTATTATTGATATTTACATAGATTACCTATTTGCTATGAAAAAGTCATTATTTTTCGATTCATGCTCGTAAAATATAAAGGATTGGAAGGAACTGGGACCATCTCTGAAAAAAAAACATTAAAATCTATAGAAAAACTATATAGTGTTAAACATAGAAACACATCTTTTTTTGAAGTTGGTTAAATATACACTTTACTTTCCTATTAGGCTAGAGGGAATGGAATGGAGTATATTATATAGTATCTTTAGAATTTAATTGGCTTACATTATTTATTTTTAATAATATCCAATTTTGCTACAAATAAATATTATATAATTTATGATAATTTTTAAGATTAAATAGTGGCTTCCCACGAGTTAGTAATAGAGGCAATTTATTGACTTAGGTCACTTTACGTCTCATAGAAAAAATATTGCCTTCAAGCTGTATCCTGCATACCACTTTTCGCTAATTTCAAAGACTTTGGCGGAACTTAATGCCGCAATTTGTCTTGACTCCAGAACGATGAAATGAAATAATTAATTTTCCCCAATGGGAAACGAACCCACTGCCGTCGTGTTTACAGTCAGACGCTAGGCCCACACACACAGCCACGACAGCCTAAAAATTTGAATAATCTTAATTGTATAATAATATTAATAATAATAATTTAAATTTGAGACTATTGAAAAGGCGGACATCCGCCTCATCCAATCAATCCAATAGCCCAGTTAACAGCCCGTTAAACTCCATTTCAAAGTCCCATATAATATAAGTTTTTCATATTCCCCATACCGGCGCCTGTCTCTGGGCAATTATTTATGATTACTTTATTTTACATTATTTAATAGGAAGCCAACGTTGTGTACAAAATAATTCTTAATCTTATAAATGTTTAACAATACTACGAGTATTTCCTAAATACATTATTATATTTCCAAAATTTCCTAAGTAAATTGTATACCACACTTAAAGGCTAACTTAACATATAACAATACATCATTCTATGTAGTGACAGTTTAAATATATATATATATATATATATATATATATATATATATATATATATATATATATATATATATATATATATATATATATATATATTATATATATATATATATATATATATTTTTAGCTTACATATTTAAATTTACACATTTTAGGTATTAACAACAACCAAATCAAACAAAATGAAAAATCATTTCCAATATACAAATTCATCTTGAGAACATTTTTTTCATTTTCTATTTAAAAGGGGATATGGAATTTGGGAAATATCTAATGTGCTTTATTAAATATACAATTATATAATATTACTAATCTATTTACAGGAGCCACTTTTCCTATGGCTACTCAGAGATGGATCATATTCTCCAAGGGACCTCCACAAAACCATCTCCTACATCTATACTCCTCCTCAAAAAAAAAAAAAAATTGTATAGATGTGTACTGACTGACAGCCAGTTTAAATACAGTATAAAAATTTTGACTATATAGTCTTAGCGTGGTTTTAGTCCCCTAGATTGAGATACGATCTGATAAATCGATCCTGTCATGAAAATAATTTCAATAATTTTCTGATAAACATAACTGTATTATTATAACACACCTTAGTGTTCTCGTGTTTAATTTACATAATTTACATAATCAACTGAGAAATGACAAGGCAGTATCTACGAGTATATAATAATCTATTTATAAACGCCGGTTATCCAATTAAATATATAATTGCTTTGCGGCATAGAAATAATCTAAGGAAGTGGTTGTACGTGTTCATTAATCCATTGTTTTATAAAAAAACAACAATGATTATTATAATCTATATGTATATATAGATTATAATAATAGGATATACCTACTAGAAAACTGTTGTTTACAGCTTATATGCTTTCTACCTCCAAAATTAAATACCGTGCGAAGTTTGATTTATTTGATCAGTAAAGAGCTTCACTTAGCTTAGCTCTACAAATAAATAACTATACACGCTATATATGCATCATATATGTATCATATATAACGTGTACAGTTATTTATTTGTAGAGCTAAGCTAAGTGAAGCTCTTTACTGATCAAATAAATCAAACTTCGCACGGTATTTAATTTTGGAGGTAGAAAGCATATAAGCTGTAAACAACAGTTTTCTATCCTCTATGAGATGAACTTTGGTTGGAAATACTAACGCACACACACGCATACTACTCAATGATGCCACACACACACACTCAAACTACTCAAGGTCACACTATTACTATTGCACACACATTCCTATTACTCATGTACACATTATTACTACACAGACAAACTTTGAGAGCATGCAAGCTCCAGTACTAGAGCACAAACAGTGTTCTAACATTTAGAGCACTATATCTATATTTACGGCATAACAATACTGGAGCACACACATACACTGTTAAGTAAATAAGCCGGGTAAGCCATAATAAGGAAAACAATTATAATTTATCTTTTTTTTTTATCTCAGAATTGCTAACATTCAGGATAAAATTGTAATAGAAGATGAAAGTTTAAAAGAAGTTTAGACAAGCTATATAGTGTAGATAATTTTTGGTCTGTAAATTTGAAATATATACCATGTAATTGTATAATGTTATACTGACTGTAACTACATATTAATTGGGCGAGGAAGCGAAGCAGTTAATTACATCGGTCAAGTGCGAGTCGTATATACAAAGTAATCATACAAGGGTTCTGTTTTTTTCTTTTGTATGTACAGAACACTAAAAATATACACGATATTATTGCTCGGATTTTTGCCTTATGCAATAAATTTACTGTATACAACTGTATACTGCTAACTTTCGATATAAAAAAATGTATTTCCCAGCTTCCATCCCTTACGCGGGCCTAGTTCAGCTTTACGAATCCCTTGCCTAAAGTAATAGTGGACAGAGAAACCTAATATACTCTAATATTCCGTAATTACTAGTTCGTTACATTTAGTTAGTTAGATTAGTTCAGTGTTCGTTCCTCCACAAACCCAAGTTCTTGCAGAAATCAATTTATCTTATATGTCGATAGTAATATAAATATAAAGCTTCACGCTGTATCTCGCACATAGCAGGTTACGCAAAGGGAATCGTAGGATAAGAGTATAGCTTCATGTTGTATCCCGCACATGGCAGGGTAGGCAGAGGGAACCGTAGGAACCTAGTGTTAAGACCTAACCTAGTGCTAAGCCATTGCGTGTTCAGTGGCGGAATTCAACGCCGCGTTTTGCCGCCTTGTTGGCAGAGCGAAGAAAATGTAAATAATTCATTCACCCCTCATGGGAATCGAACTCACAAACCCTCGCGTACAAGCAGACGCTGCGCCTCTACACCACGAAGGTCCTCAACAATAATACGTTAATTCATTCATTCAAAATTATATTTGAATATGAATTAAAAAAAAAACACTTCAATCCGGGAAAATGGAAATAATATAAGTTAAAAATTTACTAAATCCCCCCGAGCGGAGATCGAACTGATATTCATCGCACGCACACTCGGTTACTTCAACGCCACAATACCGTCATTGTGCTTTATAAAAGATCATTATTATAATTTTATGTATACAGCGTGTACGCTTCTTGAGTCGTTCATGTATATTAAAATATATATAGGGTGTATACTGTAAGTAATTTTCCAAGTAACGATTTATTTTTTAAATACATTTTCCTTATTTACATCAGTATCCCTATTAGTGTTAAAATACTCCGTTCTTCGCTCTTCACGCTTATATATATATATATATATATATATATATATATATATATATATATATATATATATATATATATATATATATATATATATATATATATAAATATATATATATATATATATATATATATATATATATATATATATATATATATATATATATATATATATATATATATATATATATATATATATATATATATATTTATATATATATATATATATATATATATATATATATATATATACCTACACTACAGTACACTAAGCACCTCTGCCGATCATATTAATAATTATTAATATCACTATATATTTTTTATCACTATTATTCTCCACACAGGATGCATATTATGCAACTAAAACAAAGGCATTCTCATGGGATTGGTGATGTAACCTTTGTCGTTTGTTAGAATATTAATATTTTAATTTAAATATTTGCAGTAATTTCATCTTTAGTTTAGATACAAGTATCTATATAGTTACGATGTTTGAGATAGTACCAGGTTCGATTCTCACTTGAGTATAAGTATTATTAAATATATGAAATTGAAGACCGTCGTGGCGTACAGCGTCTGTCTTTAAGCGTGACCGTATGTGGGTTCGATTCACACTCAGGGAGAATGACATTTTTTCATTTTCTTCGCTCTGGGCTTTCTGGGCTCCTTCAACTTACGGTTCCCTCTGCCTACCCTGTTATGTACGGGATACAGCGTGATGCTAAAGAAACAAGAAAAAAAAATGGAAACTATTAAGAATCGTGTGTTACCCATGACACACACAACAGATACTATATTATTCTTAGATATATCATGCTTAAATCGAAGCTGTAGTTCTTGAGATTAGCGCGAACTACGAAGCAAAAACTTGAGCTTTATAATCTTAACGTGGATATATATATTTTATTACTTCCATGGTAGCTTCTTCTATGGATAATATCTAAAATATTAATACGTTGATATTATGGCACAGTTGGGATATGTGACTACGAGTGTATCGATTTGTAGAGAAAATGTTTTTTTTTATATACGTTTCTTCTCCTACGGCGGAAATCAGCGCTGCATTTTGTGACATCTTTATATAGCTTCACGCTTTATCCCGCACATGGAACAATTTTTTTTCCGCCATTTATTCGAAACCTTCCATATGAATTTGAATCACTGCATATTGAGTGATGGTCTCCAATGCTCCTCTTTTCTTTGTCTTGACAGAGGAGGTGATGAAACAGTGAATTTGGACCGGTAATGGAATCTTCAGACTAGTTTTTTTTATATGGACTATGAATATTCTAGGCCTTTGTATGTTTGTATCTAAGGTTACCTGTAAGTGATCTCTATTCTATCTATTCCGTGATTTTATTTTATTTATTTTTTCTTTTGAAAATTTTCATATTATGTATGCAATAAGGATGTTTATCTATCTATTTATCTCAGACACTGTCCCACTGCGCTGGACTGACAATTAGTATAAAATCGGTCAAGTGCGAGTTGAATTTGCACACAAAATCTTCAAAATCTTTTAAGTTTTTAGAATGAAGAAAGACATCCAATATGTAAAATGAAACACCTATCTTTATATTTTGTGCTATTTCTTGTACATGTCTATTATAAAAGTCTTAACAAGAGCTGATTCTAAAATTGAGTGAGATTTTATGTACATTTAAACGAGCCTTGTTTGCAAAAACTCAATTGGTTATTTGCTAGTTGTAAGAATTTGAACGCAGCGGGATTTGAACCCGCGCCTTGTGGAAACCGTCCAAGCGCTCTGACCAATAAACCATGCGTTCTTCCTCACGCTGCGTCGAAATTCTTATATGCTTTATACAACTTATAACGTTGCTAGCATCCCTGTAGGGAGATCCGCTATCCAAAGATTATTGCAAAGAACAATCATTTGGCAAGAGAGAATGCTATTATTATTAAATATTGTGATAATTTTTAAAGTGTGAGGTTTACTAGTTACTTGCTACTGACAGACTAATCGCTCCACGTATGATATTCTAATACTTTATCAATACAACGCAAGTATTCATCGCTTACTAAAATTACCCTTAAACCTTACTTACCCTTTTAATTACATGCGTTTTTGGCAAACCAGCAGACCACCTGATGTTAAGTGGACATCCTCGCCCATAGACATCCACACACTGGGAGGACCATAGACATCCACACCCTGGAGGGTGAGAGGGTGAGGGTGAGAGAGGGTGTGGTGTGTTGCCAACCTTAATATTGGAGAAGATGGTTGTACACTCGACGCTTGAAGAGTGATTATGGCATAATTATGAAGAAGAATGTCTATCTTAGTTTATAAGGTAAATACGTAAGCATGAGTGACGGATCCTTTGTATTCTTACTGAGCCCATTTAAGAGTCGTGCTTAAATTGTAAATTGCAAGTTTTTTTTTAATCAAACGTGAAGCCATTTAAGGTCGTAATTGAGATTGTATTCTTAAGATGTTCTTTATATTGTACTTCTGACGTTATATAGTATGCACCGTTTTTTATAGTATTTATAATTTTTTTATGTCAATATCTAAACCTATTTTGTAACAAAAAGTTTCAACAGACTTCAAAATTTACATCTACAAATATGATTAAGTAAATTAAAACAAAAAAACTTTAAGTATAAAGTAATATTCTAAAATAAAAAAAGAAATATTACCTTATTATTGATATTTACATAGATTACCTATTTGCTATGAAAAAATCATTATTTTTCGATTCATGCTCGTAAAATATAAAGGATTGGAAGGAACTGGGACCATCTCTGAAAAAAAAAACATTAAAATCTATAGAAAAACTATATAGTGTTAAACATAGGAACACATCTTTTTTTGAAGTCGGTTAAATATACACTTTACTTTCCTATTAGGCTAAAGGAAATGGAATGGAGTATATTATATAGTATCTTTAGAATTTAATTGGCTTACATTATTTATTTTTAATAATATCCAATTTTGCTACAAATAAATATTATATAATTTATGATAATTTTTAAGATTAAATAGTGGCTTCCCACGAGTTAGTAATAGAGGCAATTTATTGACTTAGGTCACTTTACGTCTCATAGAAAAAATATTGCCTTCAAGCTGTATCCTGCATACCACTTTTCGCTAATTTCAAAGACTTTGGCGGAACTTAACGCCGCAATTTGTCTTGACTCCAGAACGATGAAATGAAATAATTAATTTTCCCCAAATGGGAAACGAACCCACTGCCGTCGTGTTTACAGTCAGACGCTAGGCCCACACACACAGCCACGACAGCCTAAAAATTTGAATAATCTTAATTGTATAATAATATTAATAATAATAATTTAAATTTGAGACTATTGAAAAGGCGGACATCCGTCTCATCCAATCAATCCAATAGCCCAGTTAACAGCCCGTTAAACTCCATTTCAAAGTCCCATATAATATAAGTTTTTCATATTCCCCATACCGGCGCCTGTCTCTGGGCAATTATTTATGATTACTTTATTTTACATTATTTAATAGGAAGCCAACGTTGTGTACAAAAATAATTCTTAATCTTATAAATGTTTAACAATACTACGAGTATTTCCTAAATACATTATTATATTACCAAAATTTCCTAAGTAAATTGTATACCACACTTAAAGGCTAACTTAACATATAACAATACATCATTCTATGTAGTGACAGTTTAAATATATATATATATATATATATATATATATATATATATATATATATATATATATATATATATATATATATATATATATATATATATATATATATATATATATATACACATATATATAAATATATATATATATATATATATATATATATATATATATATATATATATATATATATATATATATATATATATATATATATATATATATATATATATATATATATATATATATATATATATATATATATATATATATATATTCAAACTTTTTTAGCTTACATATTTAAATTTACACATTTTAGGTATTAACAACAACCAAATCAAACAAAATGAAAAATCATTTCCAATATACAAATTCATCTTGAGAACATTTTTCTTTCATTTTCTATTTAAAAGGGGATATGGAATTTTAGGAAATATCTAAATGTGCTTTATTAAATATACAATTATATAATATTATTAATCTATTTACAGGAGCCACTTTGCCTATGGCTAGTCAGAGATGGATCATATTCTCCAAGGGACCTCCACAAAACCATCTCCTACATCTATACTCCTCCTCAAAAAAAAAAAAAATAGTATAGATGTGTACTGACTGACAGCCAGTTTAAATACAGTATAAAAATTTTGACTATATAATCTTAGCGTGGTTTTAGTCCCCTAGATTGAGAGACGATCTGATAAATCGATCCTGTCATGAAAATAATTTCAATAATTTTCTGATAAACATAACTGTATTATTATAACACACCTTAGTGTTCTCGTGTTTAATTTACATAATTTACATAATCAACTGAGAAATGACAAGGCAGTATCTACGAGTATATAATAATCTATTTATAAACGCCGGTTATCCAATTAAATATATAATTGCTTTGCGGCATAGAAATAATCTAAGGAAGTGGTTGTACGTGTTCATTAATCCATTGTTTTATAAAAAAACAACAATGATTATTATAATCTATATGTATATATAGATTATAATAATAGGATATACCTACTAGAAAACTGTTGTTTAAAGCTTATATGCTTTCTACCTCCAAAATGAAATACCGTGCGAAGTTTGATTTATTTGATCAGTAAAGAGCTTCACTTAGCTTAGCTCTACAAATAAATAACTGTACACGTTATATATGATACATATATGATGCATATATAGCGTGTATAGTTATTTATTTGTAGAGCTAAGCTAAGTGAAGCTCTTTACTGATCAAATAAATCAAACTTCGCACGGTATTTCATTTTGGAGGTAGAAAGCATATAAGCTGTAAACAACAGTTTTCTATCCTCTATGAGATGAACTTTGGTTGGAAATACTAACGCACACACACGCATACTACTCAATGATGCCACACACACACACTCAAACTACTCAAGGTCACACTATTACTATTGCACACACATTCCTATTACTCATGTACACATTATTACTACACAGACAAACTTTGAGAGCATGCAAGCTCCAGTACTAGAGCACAAACAGTGTTCTAACATTTAGAGCACTATATCTATATTTAGGGCATAACAATACTGGAGCACACACATACACTGTTAAGTAAATAAGCCGGGTAAGCCATAATAGGGAAAACAATTATAATTTATCTTTTTTTTATCTCAGAATTGCTTACATTACTCATGGGAATCGAACCCACAAACCGTCGCGTACGAGCAGACGCTGCCCCTCTACACCACGAAGGTCCTCAACAATAATACGTTAATTCATTCATTCAAAATTATATTTGAATATGAATTAAAAAAAAAACACTTCAATCCGGGAAAATGGAAATAATATAAGTTAAAAATTTACTAAATCCCCCCGAGCGGAGATCGAACTGATAATCATCGCACGTACACTCGGTTACTTCAACGCCACAATATCGTCATTGTGCTTTATAAAAGATCATTATTATAATTTTATGTATACAGCGTGTACGCTTCTTGAGTCGTTCATGTATATTAAAATATATACCTGTATATATACCTATATATAAATATATACCTGTATACTGTAAGTAATTTTCCAAGTAACGATTTAATTTCTAAATAAATTTTTCTTTCTTCTCTCCGTATTTCTAGTGAGAAAATGGAAATGATTACAGGCAGCCTCTGTCCCACAACTCCATTAAGGCCACAAAATTTAAAAATTATATATATATATATATGTATATATATATATATATATATATATATATATATATATATATATATATATATATATATATATATATATATATATATATATATATATATATATATATATATATATATATCCATTTCCTGTTAATAAATTATAAAATTTGCATAAATAAACGTAAAATATTACCCAAAAAGTATATATGCTTTAAGCTAATATTGAATTACATTAGATATTCTATATATTGGAGTAAAATACATGTATAGTAATCGTTATGGCGGTCATTACAATTTTTATTTGTGTGTTTATTTAAATGTTTGTTAGTTGGTACATAACACGAAACTACTGAACGAAATTGAGTGTGGTCTTCATAATTTCAGGGTACTGTACATCTGTCTGTATGTATGTATGTCAGTCTGTCTAGAACATTTTTCTCAAGATCACGTGGCGGTATCAAGCTGACACTATTAAATGACATTTATATAGGTCTATAATCCAGGGATTATATAGGGGTTATATATGATTATCTGTGCTTCTAGTGAAGCACAGATAATCATATATAATCCATATCAATAATCATATATCTAAGTCAACGCAATCGAAAGCGTTGATGAATAACTAATTAATGTAGAAATAAATAAGAACTAGAGAAAACAAATTATAGTGATATAATCTAGTGAATGGCTTTTCACAAATGTAAGCCGTAGAATGTAATACATGAATATATATATATTTATATATTTCAGGGCACAATTTAAAAATAAATAATATGATACAGATGTACATATAAAAATTTTAACTCCGCGGGATTTGATCCCGCACCTCATGGAAACCGCCCAAGCGCTCTGACCACTAAGCCATGCGTTCTTCATCAAGATGCGTCGAAATTCTTATATGTTTTAATTTTATGATTTTTAAGTGTTAATCCACATTAAGAACACGGCTTAGTGATCAGAGCGCTTGGACGGCTTCCATGAGGTACGGCTTCAAATCCAACTGCATTCAATTTTTTAAGTTTACTGTAATTTTCCTATCCTTAGTGTGGATTAACACTTTAAATCATAAAATACTCGTATATGAAATGATACAGGGTGTTAGCCATTTTTTTTTTAATTTTCTAGGCAAATCCACATCTATTTACTAGTATATAGTGCATAATAAACATATAATCGTGGGTAACGTTGATAGCATCATAGTATGAATATGATCAACGTGCACTTTATAGCAATTATTATATACGCATTACATTAATAGAATTTTAATATATTAGTAAGTAATATAAATGATTTGCTTACGTAATGCAGATGTGGGTAATTACATAAATGAATACGGATTGTGAATGTCGTTGCATCAAAAGTACATAGTATCTGGAAATTTTGTCTGGAAATTCAACTGGAAATTAGTATCGGGAAATTCACTTTAAGTAACTTTAATTAATTCACTTTCATTCTTTCATTTGGTTAGACATTATATACAGGCTGTGTGACTGTTAAGTTATGAATTCAATCCACATAAAAATTGAACTGAAAAATCCTTAAAAAAGCAAGACGTTGAATTACGCCACTCACCCATCAATGGGATATTTTCTCGAAATAGAGAGGAAAGCTCAGTATAGACTGTAAAAACACTACATCCCCTCTGCCTATCCTGCTATACATGATAAGAGGTGGCATAAAACTTGAAGTTGAAATGAAAATTGTCAAAAACTCCATCGATAGTTTCTAAGCCAAAAATATAGTAACGAAGTAACTTTATTATTACATCAGTATCAGTATATTATAAAATAAACATGTAAATAACTTAAATGTATTTAAAAATTGAATAACTTGTAAACCAAATACCTACAAAGTGCTGGAAACGAGGTCAATAGACTATTATCTCAGAAAATTGGTTACGTTAACGTAATCTTAAGCAACAGTTGCCGCAGTCTGAACTTGATGGGTGTGCAGACGACCTCTTCTGTATTTGAAGGTCGTTTCCGGCTGCCAGCTAGTCATCAACGGCAGTAAATAGTCAGTCTGATAACTGGTTGTACAAGGCTTTAATGAGTTTCGTCAAAAAATTTGGCAATTTTTATCTTGGCGTTTCCTGTTTTTTTTACGGAGTAATCAAGAAGATCTATTTTTTAGCTTCAGATTTTATCCCGCATAGCCAGGGTCAATAGCCCGTCTCCGCTTTCCGTCCAGTTTTTGTAATTTTGCTTTTTAAAAACGTTTTACCTACTATAAAAATTAAAATAATTGATTTTCCTTCGTGGGAATCGAACCTTAACCCACCATGCTTACCGTTGAATTAAGTGCTTGAAACAGAAAAGCCAATTTACTCACTTTCAGGCCATTCTATATACTTATATATTGTATTTAAATAAACAACAATGGTGTGTACAGTCAGATGCTACTCAAGTTCGCCAAACCGCCTGTTGTTGTAGATAAAAGGTACAAAATATTAAAAAAAAAACACTTTTCCTATGAAGTATAGTTTATGGATTTTGAAATATTTACGTTGAAACCATTTAAAACGTACACGTTGTACATTTTCAACGTGCATATTTTCAACTTCACATCATATATATATATGTTTAAATTGGTCAAGTGCGAGTCAGACTCGCAAGCCAAGGGTTACGTATCAATTTTGCGATTATTCAACGGGAAGTACAATGTGTAGTAGTGGAAGTACAATACGGGAAGTACAATGTGTATGTGGAAGTACAAAGTTCACAAGCATAAGTTTGTTTTATATAATAATTTTATATGAAATGTATTAAAAATAAAAGATTGTTGTGGTTTTTTTCCATGATATGACTATAATTTACCAGAATTTTATTCTTTATTTGTAATGTACATACTAATTTCTTGCCAATTGTATGCATCTGTCATCATTGTAGGCCAACGGGAAATATCCTATAAGTTATGATTACACAGCAAATTTCATACAAATTGAAAGCTGATTAAGATAGACAAACATACAGACATACATACATATATTGACAACAACAAATTGACCCTAAAAGGATTCCGTTTCTTTATTCCGTTTCTATATACTCAAAAAAACTATTTTAGGCCATTGTAATGTAACGTTTGTTATATGTCAGATTTTGTCACGTCATACAAAATAGAAAGTGAAAGGATAAATACTAAAAATTGTAGGCATACATTTCATAAAATACAAAATATTAATTCATTTTGTCAGATTTAAATTTTTTTTTTTAAATAGAAAATGGCATGTCTTAACACCAGATTCTCTCTACCTATCTCTGTAAGTGGAAGACATATATATATATATATATATATATATATATATATATATATATATATATATATATATATATATATATATATATATATATATATATATATATATATATATATATATACATATATATATATAAGTAAAATTAAACAACCTACAACAGGAATCGGCAAAAACAGGCCTTAAAATAAACTCCTGGAAGACCCAAGAGATGAGAAAAGGGCGTGAACAACAACTCACTGTTGCTGATTGGCACGGAGGCAGTGGACAACAATTTGCTTACTTCGGGAGAGTCGTGGCAGAGACTGGGGGTACTGAAGAAGACATCGCTCCACGGATCGCCAAAGCCCGAGTTACCTTCGCAAAGCTGAAACCCGTTTGGCAATCGCGGAAACTGGCCGAAGAATCAAGATAAAGATATTTGGGACCAATGTAAAGTCCGTGCGGCTTTATGGGTGCGAAACGTGGAAGGTTACAAAGGACATCTCACGCCAAGTCCAAGTCTTCGTCAACCGCTGTCTTCGCCGCATTCTCGGTATCTACTGGCCCGAGACCATCGCCAACGTAAAACTGTTGGAGAAATGCCAAGAGAGCCCGATCGACCGCCATATCAAGCGCTGCAGGTGGCAATGGATTGGTCACACGCTTCGCAGGGGTCCCGACCATATACCCAAACAAGCTTTGGACTGGAATCCTCAAGGGAAAAGAAAGCATGGCCGTCTTCGTCAAACCTGGCGTCGCACCGTGTTGGCAGAAGCGGCAAACATTGGAATGACGTGAACCGAGGTAAAGCGTCAAGCTCAAGACAGATCGCGATGGAAGATATCTGTGGACGCCTTCTGCCTCATCTAGGGGACATAGGACATTAAGTCAATGTAACTCAATGCCCCAATGTATCCTAAGATGTCATTGCTAATGGGCATAAATCCAAGGCAAAAACAATACGGGATTTCCCGAAATTCCAATGGAACCGGGAAAGTGTTTTCTAATTTACGATTATTTTTTCCATACAATAAAAATATACGTAACCACCGCTAAGCCGCAAAGGTTAATTAATGTCATTTAATATATCTATAATATTATAATGTGACATTGACTGTAAATAATGTTCTATTCAAATTCTTTGGTTCTTAACTAATGCTAAGTGGGTCATGGGTTCTGATTACTTTGTTAATTATACAATCATATAGCACAATGATAAAATGCCAAATATGTATATATATGTATATATATATATATATATATATATATATATATATATATATATATATATATATATATATATATATATATATATATATATATATATATATATATATATATATATATATATATATATTATAAAATAATTTAACTGGACTAATCGCGTATACTGACATTATTTTTGGAAACCCATTGGTAGAGTAGGGGACTTAGGTGGCATTCGTCTGTCAGTTAATATAATTATTATATTAAATATCTAGGAGACGAGCTGCGACTGTTGAAAACCCTTCATCAGAACAAGTTGTCAGGTCCCCGCCAGCGTTGTAAGAAGACCAACAAGCCACAACTAGCACTAGTACTAGTACTTCAACCATATGTAAAGGGCAATAACTTAAGAGGAGCTTCTATACATACTATTTTTAAGCCTGACAAAAAAATGAGCCAATTCTTGAGATCAGGTATATGTAATATTCCTCCGCAGTGTGCAGGTGTATACAAACTTGATTGTGACTGTGGCATATCAGAGGGCAGGATACTGACTGCTCATTCTGCAGGAGTCCAGGGTAGTACGCGATGCAACTCAGAAATCGTGTATATCAACTGACAGACGAATGTCACCTTAGTCTACGTATGACCACGGACTACTATAAAGTGTTCGAAACGTCGGGTTTCCAAAAATAATGTCAATATAAGCAATTTATTCCGTTAAAATATTTTATTTAATGACCAGCGATCAGCTCGCGGCTTCGCCCGCTTATATAAACTGAATCACGTTCGTTTTGAAATATCATACCTACGATATCATATTGCTATTCTTCGATTTTCTCGGATATATGTGTTTCCACAATTTATATATTTCCTACAAAAAGTATATTTGTATATAAATTTAGGAAATCATTTTATATACAATTTTTTTTATAATAAATATATGTTATTGATATATTCAATATGTAAGAAAAAGAGTCTTCTTGGTATAGTTTTGTAACAAACATTCATGTCTTTCTTTTTTTTGTCGCTGGAGAAATATCTCCTACAAACGGATGGTAATGTGGGACTCATCGAAACTCGACACTACCCACTAAAACTCAGCGGAAACCTTCTCCACCTATAAGAGACGCTGGGAAGATAGGATCACTCGCGCTTGCCACTACAGCGCCTCGGTGGAAGGCCTACCTTGTGTAGGCCACCATCGCCTTCAGGGTGCCCCAGGGTTTCTTTCAGGGCACCCGCAGCCTCGACGACTTCTAGTAGGATCAGAACATCCTGTAGTAGTTCCTCTACAGTAAAGGGGTTGGAGATGCGCGTCCACCTGCTCCCACCCCCTGGTCTGCGACAGCGGAGCGGATCCATGTTTGCGCTCAACTCACGCGCTCGCTCTGCGGCCTCCTTCCGTGCGATAACTGATAAATATTCAATCCCTCTTTTGACCCTTTCTACCGCTTTTTTCGCTATAAGAAGTAGTTACGAAAAAAGCAGTAGAAGGGGTACCTTGAGAAACAACATACATAACTATGTAACATACATCTATCTCTGTACCAAATTTAATTAAAATCGGCTGAGTGGTTTCGACGTGGAAGCGTAACAGACAGACAGACATACAGAGTTACTGTCATTTATTATATTAGTAGGGATTTAACAATAAAACAATGACGTTACTCTGAAAAATAGAGAATATTTATTTAAAGTTTACCAATTTTAAAACAAAAGAAATTCCACTATTTAATTTGAAATAGAACTTACATAGCTGAAAAATATAAATAGAACATTAAATGCTTTTATTTGGTTTCTAAATTACTCTGCTATTTAAAATACAACACAATCCTAGCTGAATGTTATTACGGCGACGCAGCCATTTTTTCCTCACAAGCTCTATTTACAAAGGAGGTTAGTAATAAAAGCGTTTATTAACACAGGTACATATATTTCGGAGATTTCCTTTTAAAGTGATTTTGCTGCAGCCAGCCATACTGTATTCCAGAAACAGACAATGTTTCTCCTACCTTTTTTGACTCATATAGCGTAAAATCGCACTCCCACATTCCACCGCTGCCATATTCTTTTTCCATATGTAGGTAGGAAGCACAAAACACATACACGACACTCACACCGCCGTCGACGGAAACGATGACGAAGTCCAGCATATTTGCCGGCCCGACCGCGCGTCGGCGTGGCTGGGCCCAGCAGTTAGGGACTGCTAGGTCCCTGCAGATTAGTCTAAGTTTCTCCAGCTGCGTCTTCGGGTCGCGGCTGGTTTGCTGAGAATAGGGAACATCCCCCAGCCCTCTCGTCGGCCGCAAGCCGAGGCTCGAGTCCCGCAGGGGACGCCCTTGCCGCCGACGTTTCCTCTCAAGCAGACACGATAGTGCTTGCTACTTCTCAGGGTCAGAGTACCCTCTTCCCTCCCCAACCGGTGTCGATCTAGTTACTGAAGCGAAGAAATAAAAATAATTCATACTCCCCGAACGGGAATCGACGAACATGGCCTCACAAGGGCGTTATAATTGCTAGCACAGTTTCATACTAATTACTACAGTAAGTAACGTTCTTAACTAACTTCCAAAAAGAGGAGGTTCTGTGTTCAACGTCTATATATTTTTTATATATTAAAAAAACGAAATTTTTAACCAACTTCAAATAGAAGGAGGTTTTTAAGTTGATTGTATCTGTCTTGTATATTTATTATGCGACTACTCCCCCAATTACGAATGCATTTGAGTTATATACTTTTTTATATTGTAGGTCATGTTTTAAAATTTTTTTTTACATAAATCTTATTTATATATAGGTAGTTTAGCTTTGATCAAGACAGTGCCAGGTAAAACGACATTAATAGATTACTGCTAAGTACACCGAACGGAAGCACTTCACCTCTGTTGCCCTTCGAAGATACTGGAGTAAGGTCATTTAAAAAGCAAGAGGACACTCCGGAGGGCATGTATGAAGAGGTTAATGATAGTGGACGAGGCAAAAGAGGTATGCAGGGATCGCAGTTCTCTCTAACTACCCCGCTAGGGACAAAGCGTGTAGGTATGTATGTAGAAGAAATGTACGTAGAAAATAATATAATTAAAAAAAAACTACCCAAACTGGCACCAACGTCAAGAATAACTAATGGTAAATACTAACCAGGTACATATTATGTAAGTATCAGTAGGTTCGTTTATTTTCTTTATTCTAAAGTAATTGAAACTATTTTTTTTTGTCTGTATACTTTTTATTTGTTATATATAACTTGTTTTAATTTTTATTACCTGCATTAGTTTGAAATAAATAATTATTAAATTTGAAGTAAAATTCAATATATTCTTTGTTCACGGACACTTTTCCAAGCAGTTTTAAATGGTTGGAAGAAATATAAAACTACTACTGGCTCGGAAAGCAGTTCCGCTGAGAAGTGCCAATAAGCACATAACAGTTTGACCACGAGCACCATGACCACGTTAAATAATATTTCTTTTTCATCCACGTACTTTTTTTATTTTTTTTATTATTGCAGGGTAGGCAGAGGGAACCGTAGGCTGAACGAACCTCCTAGTGTTAAAAAACTCCGTTACTCGCTTTCCGCATTTCGAGGCATTGCGTGTTGAGTGGTGGAACTGAAACCGTCGTCGTACAGGCAGACGCTGTTGCCTCTGCACCACGACGGTCCTCATCCTTGTATATCTCGATTTATTACGAAACAAGTGTTGGGCATTATCTAGTACTAATTTGAAGTACTCAATAAGTAAGTACTAGTTCATTACCACTGCGTTTGCTCAATATACATTGAATAGCGGAATTTAACACCGTCACCGAGTCCTGTAACTGCTACAAATAACTTATTATAGATAATATAATAAAGCTTGAAATTTTATGTAATAATTAGGTCATACATATATATATATTCTATATTCAGATTAAAAACACAATATGTACTGAGCATACCATCAACGAATGCTCCACGTTCATCATCATCTTCTCGTCTCCACGCACCCTGATGATATCAATACTGAATCCGACCATTTCCTGACCACGACAGCTCTACTAAGATTATACGACTGAGACAAATGTATTCATGAATCAATTTTTTTCCTCGCAAGTAACAACGATAGTGCTTGCTACTTCCCAGGGACAGAGTACCCTATCCCTACCTAACCGGTGTCACTGCCAAGGCCAACAGGGCTAGAATCATAATCCTAACAAGTGAAAAAAAAAAAATGGTTCCTTATATGAAAAACAATTGTTCCTTATATGTTCCTAAGTGAAAAAAAAAAAAAAATTGTTCCTTAATATGAGATTCTATATATGGAAGTGTTTGTTTGTTATTTCAAAATAACTGTTTTCTAAATATATAATGAGCATGTGTGTGTAGTTATTAATTTTCTTTATTATTTTTAATTTTTTTTAATACTTACCCCTTAATGGGGTTATATGTTTAGTCGAGAAAATACATAGAAATTGATAATGGTGCAGAGGCACAGCGCCTGCCTGTAAACGCGACGGTTTGTGGGTTCGATTCCCACTCGGGGAGAATGAATTATTTTCAATTTCTTCGCTCTAGTAATAAGGCAAAGTGCGGCATTGAATTCCGCCATTCAACACGCAATGCCTCAAAAAGGTGGAAAGCGGGGAACGGAGTGTGTTAACACTAGGTTCCTACGGTTCCTACGGTTCCCTCTGCCTACCCTGCCATGTGCGGGATACAGCGTGAAGCTATTATTATTATTATAAAAAAAAAAAACAATGGCACTGGTACGGTGGCCTCAGTTTATCGTATCCTTGTCCTTAAACTTGCAGTAGCATAGTGATTCCCGCGCTGTCGCAACGCGTCTGTTTGACACAGATTAAATAAACATTGAATAAAAATTTTATCTACATATTAAAACTCGTTTAATATAAGTAAATTTTTTTTTCAAATGAATTTATATTTTACTAACTGTATATTTGTCCTATTTTACTATTTATTTGTTCTGGAATAATGTGATTGTGTCAACGTTTTGTGTTATTTAAAAAAAAACAAATTAAAATAGTACATGTACAAACAGTAAATGGACTGTTTAGTTCCCGCATAAAACCTGTAAGTAAAAATTTAATTTTAATTTTATATCTTTTCATTTAAAAAAAAATTTTGAACTATTAAAATAGTACAGAAAAAACTATATCTATATTAAACTACGTAAAAATAAGAATAAAAATTACTGTGGGATAAGATTGAAGAAGCAGGTATAATTAAGTTTAAAGTTATCATATGTATTAATTTTTGTATTGAGATTTCCCACAAGTGTCTGTCTGTATTTTTATATCTTGTAGCATTGATTAAATATATATGATCCTAGATGAGACCAGTGAAATGACCAGACCAGACCAGACCAGACCATACAACCAGAATGAGACCAATTAAATATAAATTATAATGTACAATATGTTAATGAATACTTGTAGGTTATAAATTAATTTATTATTAAATACAGGGTAGTTTCTGTTAAACGGCAGCAATTTCTATTTATTTCTATAGTGCTGTATTGAGTGGGTAGAATTGAAAGAACTAAGTTAGCTACCCTACCCTACAGCGATAGAAAAAATATACCTATATAGATATTATACAACCTACTTTGAGCTCTAAGTATTAAACATTATGATATAATATTAATTGTATTTGGTATATGTTATACTTATGCATGTTTCAAGATATAGTAATAGTATATTAATACTATATCGTAACTATATATCGAAACCACAAGTTATGTGATTCTTGATTAATAATTATATTTTTTTTAAATATTAAACGTTATTCAGTATATATATATATAATATATATATATATATATATATATATATATATATATATATATATATATATATATATATATATATATATAATATATATATATATATATATATATATATATAATATTATATATATATATATATATATATATATATATAGATATATATATATATATATATATATATATATATATATATATATATATTATATATATATATATATATATATATATATAATATATATATATATATATATATATATATATTATATATATATTATATATATATATATATATATATATATATATATATATATATATATATATATATATATATATATATATATATATATATATATAATATTAAAACAATTCATATACTTACAGCTTTATACAGCAAACAAAACTAGCACTAGCAACGTAGTGTAGACTCACTCTAAGTCCTAAATTAGAAAAAAGATGGTACCATAAGCATAAAAGCAATAACATCTTAATCAATCGTATCTGCTGAGTGCGTTGACGTAGAGGTAGATTTTTCAGAAGGTTTTTTTCTACTCAAAGGGACTATACACCTGTATATATGATATTAATTTCAACTTACTAAATACACGTGATCTTGAAAAAACTAATTTTGATAGATGGACAGACAGACAGACAGACAGAGAGACGGGCAAAAAGTGATCCAATAAGTAACGAAATTTAAAAACGCTGCAAATATATTAAAACTCAAAAAATCTTATATATCAGAACTTGAGCCAAAGTCCTCATATACAATGTATTCAAGGGCTATTCAATTAACGTATACGAGTATATGGTTTTACTTAGGCATATTATAATTAACGCACAAACGTGCTAATATAGTGACGTTTCATTAAAATACAAAATATTCCATATTTAATTAGACTGGCAAGTGTTTTTGAATCGTTGAATGAAAATAAAGCTACCACCAGCTCGCAAGGCAGCTCTGTTGAAAAGAGCTGACAGTAGCTCGTCGTGCCAATATTATTAAAAATGTGGAAGTCTGACAGGATGGAGTTTGTTCCGGATTCACGTAAAAACTACTGAACAGATTTCGATGGAACTTTGCAGTAATATAGCTTATATATCAGAATAACACATATACCATAATTTATGATAAACAAATAAATTAATAATGGCGTAGTCCAAGTCGCTAGTTTCAATATAAAATGTACAATTTTGTTGTTAAATACAATAACTGCGGTATATGGAAATATCAAATGACATTAATGCCGCACGTTTTTAAATTGTTGAAATATTTAAAAATTACTACATTTATTTTAAATGTGAATTTAATTTATTGCACAAGTTTTAGTTTTAGAATTAGTTTTTAGTTTTATATTGCAATGCAGCATGAGCTTTGCCATTCTAACATTCAATGTCATGAGTTTGTACACAAAAGCACAGAACGCAATTTGTAAAAAAAAGGTTCAAAATATGTAATAATATGATTATAATGCTTGGCTTGGAGGATATATATATATATATATATATATATATATATATATATTATATATATTATATATATATATATATATATATATATATATATATATATATATATATATATCCGCTTGTCTCATATATAGCAGGTTAGACAGAGGGAACCTAATGAAACTCTAGGTTATAGGTCACAATAATATTTTTCCAATTTTTGAGATATTGCGTGTTTATTGGCAGAAGTCATCGCTGCCCTTTGTCATCTTACTAAAGCGAGTAAAAGAAAAAAATTCAATCATGTGAATCGAACCCACGACCGTCGCGTTTGCGATCAAGCGCTCTTCAGTTTTTCGCGCAAATTCAATTTTATTATGGCGTCAATTCAAATTTATGTGGAACAAATTGGAAACAGAAGTTAGTTTACATATAAAGTCAAGTAGTCAAGGTTTAGATACTAGTGGCACGCACAAAAGTAAATTATATCTAAATAAGATTAAACGGCATGCTTGTTAAGGCCGGTACTTGAAATGCCACAAAATGCTTGGAAAATGGTTTTATATATATTTTTTTAAAGTACTTTTAATAAAATGTTCAATTGTCCTAATATACATACATATATATATATATATATATATATATATATATATATATATATATATATATATATATATATATATATATATATATGTATATATATATTTTTCCATAGTAAAACGGTAGACAGAGGACCTGATATGAAAACATTCAAACACTAGTAAATACGTAATAAAATTATTAAAAAGAAAATCAAAATTGTACCAAGATTTTTAATTAGTGATATTTACATATATATTCATTTACATTAACATATATATTTAATACTTAAATCCATTTTTCTTGAAATCAGTACCTCAATTATATATATATATATATATATATATATATATATATATATATATATATATATATATATATATATATATATATATATATATATATATATATATATATTATATATATATATATATATATATATTATATATATATATATATATATATATATATATGTAAAGTTCTACATATAGCTACCATATTAGAGAAACGCATGTGTCTCATTAACTAAAACGGAATTCTGCAATTGTAACAAAATTGACGAATATTTTGAACATGCAACAACCTCGTAAAAATTTAAAATAACCTTCTATATACTTATAAGCTTATAAAAATATAAAAAAATATCGGTCAAGTGCGAGTAGTTGTTGCACACCGGGGGTTCCGTACTAATTTCATAATTGCATAATTTGATACAATTTTCGGATATTTTCGCCCGCTGTTTCTGATTCAAGACTCCAAATCACTGTGGACCTCGATATTTGATACTAACTTCAGCTTGAATAAAAAGATAGTGTTTGACGTTTGACAGATCGACAGACAGACAGACATCAAAGTACATACACGGAACCTTAAACATAAAATCAATGTGATCACAACCTTAGCGAATCGCAAACGATTGCTGATATGATACTGAGAGATACTTCCATTTTAAAAATTAATGTAGGTCAATGGCGAAACGATATAAATGCTGTCCAACTGGTCTTTTTTTAATTTGCACAGTATATATATATATATATATATATATATATATATATATATATATATATATATATATATATATATATATATATATATTATATATATATATATATATATATATATATATATATATATATATATATATATATATATATATATATATATATATATATATATATATATATATATATATATATATATATATTTAAAATTCCATATTACAATACAACCACCAAATTACTGGTACCGGTACAAATATTTTATTTATGTGTGTAAATATGATTTGTTATATATGTATTTCTAATTTATCATTTTTGGCATATTACAGGCGACGCTTAGAAGAAAACTTAGAGTAGGGACACTCAGCTCTTCACTTATATAGAAGTTAGTATATTAATTTATATAAAGTACAACAGTAATAATTATTGTATATATACATTATAATTTTAAAACTAGTATGTCATATATTTTATTACTTCACAATGCACTGACACGGTAATTATACATAGTACGATAAAGTTGATTAGTATGAAGAAAATGTATATTATAAAAACGAAGCGGGTTATGGGTTCGGTTACCATTTGTGGTAGGAATTTTGTTCGTATTCTCGCTCTGGTTAATAAGACAAGGCAAAGAAATAGGGCGGCGTTGAGTTCCGCCACCCAACATGTAATTCAAAAATTGGACAGAAAGTGGGGAACGGAGTGTCTTAGCACCCTGCAACCTGCTACATGCGACGATGTGTGAAACAATAACACATACATAGATACTTGACAAAATTTTATAATAATCATACAAAAATCTATAGAAATGCAAGTTTTAACTAAAGTAGCTCAAAATCGCACGCAAACGAGCGGGCAGCTAGTTATTTAATATGCTATATAAATCCGTTTAACATGAAATTGTTGTATTTAAATATTTTACAATTTTTGAAGTGCTAATCCACAACATGTAACAAAATGAACGCAGCGGGATTTGAACCTGCGCGGGTTCATATATTTAATAAATATAGCATTCTCTCTTGCCAAATGATTATTCTAAGCGATGATCTTTGGGTAACGGACATTCGTAAAAATCTCCCTACAGAGATGCTAGCAGCGTAATAAGTTGTAAAAACCATATAATGGGTTTCGACCCAATTTTCGCATAGTGAGTAGTCGCAGAGCGCTTGGAAACCGTCCATGAGACGCGGATTCAAGTCCAGTTGCGTTCACATTTCTAGATGTTTTCTCTATGTTACATTTATATTATAATGTTAATTTATGTTCTTTTACTATATTTTCTATTTTATTATTAAATGTAAATATATAATTTAATATAATATATATAATTATAATAATAATATAATTTTTTTATATCTTTTTGTATTTTTATGCATACAGTACTTAATAGTATTCAAATACTACACTATACTATGTGCATATTACCTACGTGTTTTATAATTGTATAAGTAATTGTGTCTGACTACAACAAAAGGCTGTCGTGGCGTAGAAGCGTAACGGGTTCGATTCCCATTTAGAGAAATTAATTATTTTCATTTTGTTCGCTTTGATTAGACAAAATGCAGCGTTGACTTACGGAGACTTACTTACTTACTTACTAAAAGTGGAGACCGGAGTATCTTAACACTAGGTTCCTTCTGCCTACGAAAGCTAAAACATTAACACAATCTATACTAATAAAGAAAATTGGAGTGTCTGTTTGTAATATTAAAATGACCTTTTACTACATGCATATGAATATATGTAGCATATATATTTTTACAATTTTTGTCTTGTCGGTGTGTTTGTTCCGCCTCATCTATTAAACGGCTGGGCCGATTTTGACGGAACTTTCACTGACAGGTAGCTGATGTAACTTAGGCTACTTTTATTTTAGAAATAAAAATTATATTAAAGTACATACGAGTTTACTGTACATGTACAATGTGATTTCCTATATTAAGCTAATATTAAATAATTATCAATTACCAGGATTTTATCTGGATTCTACCACATTTGAGTTCTCCCAATTTATATGGGTTCAAATAGAATGGAAAAAATACTAATAATGCACCTAATGAATGACTGAATTAAGTAATGACCTAGTGAAGTGAAAAGCTCAGAGTGTCCCATCACTTGATTTTCTTCGTCTACAACGCATTTAAATATAACTTACATAATAACTTTAAGCAGAGAGAAAGTATATCGAGGCGAAGAGAAGAGCACGTTTAATTTTTTAATGAAACAAAATAACGTAACGTTAACCCTAAACAGATTTGAATTCTATACCATCGTGCTTATAAATGAATTCAATAAGCACACCATTTAACCATTTAACCATTTTAATTATTATATAATAGCATATATATATATATATATATATATATATATATATATATATATATATATATATATATATATATATATATATATATATTATATATATATATATATATATATATATATATATATATATATATTATATATATATATATATATATATATATATACCCCCCCCATGTGACAAATATCTATCATTAGAGGCATGCAATGCATTTCTCGAGCACTTGTGCAAGCGCAGGTAAAGGCTAATAATATTAGTATATTTTATATAATTATCAATTTAAGCAATTATATTTTAAGAAATTTATCATCTTAGTGTAAAAGTCAGTAGCTACAAGTATGTTAGGTATTATGCTAAGTTAGTCGAAAACTGGATATTCTAGTAAACGGGACAAGGCAGTATGGTAACATTATAAGTGTTATTATATATATTAATAATACAAGTATTATTTTTAATCTATACATGTACATTTGTGTGCATATATTTATTTACACGCTATAAAAAAAAAAAACAAATGAACATTTTCAATATTTTTCCGATTTATATGGTTCTTTCATCGTAATATAGAGAAAGAAGAAAGACTTCTATAGTCTTAGCAGTGTGTCCACTGTCCTCCATACTCGACACACTGTGTGTGATGCGGGACTTAACCCCGCACCGTATTCCAGTGTAGGCCAGGTAAAGTAATTTAAATATATTCATTTCTCTAAGTTTAACTTGAGCTACAATTCTCACGTTTAGAATCAGACGCTGCCCCATTTTGCCACGATCTCCCCTTAACATATATTTTTTTATGATTATCTACTTATGCGAATATAATTTAAATCAATCAGCTATCTACTAGTATTGTAAGGTATATCAAACGCTACGGTCCCTGCATAGCTCTTTCATCTCGTCCACTGTCACTAACCTCTTCATGCATAGCCTTAAGAAGAGTCCTCCTTTTATAAATAATCAAGAAATAATGTGATCATAAATTCCAAATACATCCAATGATTATAAAATATAATATATATAATAATAATATATATATATATATATAATATATATAGATAAACAATTAATATAGTCACACTTTTGCATTATCATCCCGATTCTCCCCTACTTTACAATGCCAGTTACTAGGGAAACAATGTTTTCAACAATAGGCAAGAAGCTAACCTAGCTTGAACTTAATTGTTCAATTACTATCCAATCATGCATCATTATTGAAGGTATTAAGTCTTTCATTTATATTTATGATTAAAAAAATCGTCAGTATATAGAATCGTCAATAGACAGTTTGACGTGTGGCCTTGCCAAAGAGTCTTCAGTGGTATTTTTTAAACACATACATTTGTATCATTAATTTTTGTAAATAATTAAAAAAAAACATATGTTTAATATTTACTAATGCCGTATGAATATTTAAATACAAAAAAAATATTAATTCGTAAACAACTCTTGAACAACTTATAATTTATACATATTATATGTATTATATGTATATATGTATACTAGTTTAGACTTCTCTGAATAATTTGGTTGGTTGTGGATTGAAATTTACAAAAATAAATATTTGGAAAAATATATGGAAAATACAAGGCAAAGTATGACATTAGATTCCTCGCCACTGACGCGCGAATGCTCCTATATGGAATAAATAATAAAGAAGGCAGAAGCCAGTGACTGACTTAGACAACTTCAAAAATCTTAAAAATAATTGATAATACATCCAAAGACGGCAGGTAAAACGTCATGTTTTAAATTTTTGCCTAATAGCTGTAGATAAATGTTAAATATCGCATTGTACCTACTTTTATTTTGTTAATAATGAGCTGTAACTTTTGTGTTCACTATATAGAATAGTATCCCGTTTCTCTCCCCTAGCTCCCTTAGCTCGCCAAGACCCTTTTTTAAAGAATTTTCTACTCATGTACATGTAGAAGTATTTTTTTTTCAATCCACTACAAAAATAAAAAAAATAATTTAAATAGCTATATCATATATGCACTTGAAAAACAAACATATATTATATATATATATATATATATATATATATATATTATATATATATATATATATATATATATATATATATATATATATATATATATATATATATATATATATATATATATATATATATATTGAAAATAGATGAGTACATACATATGGATATTGAATTTTATAAAAGCTTATCGGCCACTTGTGAAACAGGCTTTAAAAAGAAAAACAAAAGCTTGCAGGCTTCCGGGTGTGTTAACATTTAACATATTATTTGTAATATAAGGATTTTGGTACGTTAGTAGTAATAGTTGAAGAGATAATACTCTGCTCTCCGCCGGAATTTGAGAGAAAAGTATTTGAGTATTGTGCTTAGTTTTTTAAGCGACAAGTAATGTAGATTACTTACTTTCTTTTCTTTCTTTTGAAATAGACTGAAGCGAGTATTTAATTATTATAAAATCATTAATTAGGCTTAAACTTTAATACCTATATGCAAACGTATTTCCACAGTTCTTTTAAATTGTGACAAAGAACATTTTCGGACATTTTCTGGGATCCTATTGTAAAAGCGTATATATTGTCCCAAGAAAGAATTGCCGATTCGATGCGAGCGAGTTTGCGAAAGATCGTGCGAATATCTACTTCTGGAAGACAAAATTTTAGTTAGCGACTGCATTACCCAAAAGTATAATACCACTTACCGAAAACAAAGCGAGCCGCTTCACGTCAGTTCCTCATTAGCTAACTGCGGAAGTCGCTGAGATTAGTATATTCGCCAATTTAGTATATTGGCTTTCAACAAATTTCGCGTTAAGATCTGCATATTTTTAACATATATTTAACCCCTTACAATCAAAATAATAAAGTTTATAATTCGCAGCCTTGTCTTTTGGAAAATTGTAGCAATAGAAAATTCTCCTATTAAATTACTATAGCGTTGTTGATACTTCCATAAAATTTCGTGGAAAATAACAATACATAAGGCACCTGCACGCACTCTTCTCAGACACAGTATAATACTTATGAATTAAATATTTTTGAGAAGATCGACTCGAAAATAACCTCTCCAAGATCAATCTAGGTTTGAAATAATTACCTATTTTATCGTATACTGATTATCATCGTCCCATATAGGTATAAAGTCAGCAAAACTACTGAAGAAGCATTTTATCACTTTTTAAGCTCAAGCTTGCATTTTTTGACTGATGCTCAACTGCAGGGCCGTGGTCACTAGAATCTGTGGGCAAAAGATACCATGGATACCGAATTTCAAGTTTTGACGCTGGAAAGCTCAAAAATAAATTTAGCATAGAAAGAAGTCATGCTGACGCGTCACTGAATAAATTTGACCTTGAAAGAACCACCTACTGTACTTTTAACAATGGAACACGAAACAGCACCGTGGAATATATATGTATGACTAGAAAAGCTTCCGCTCTTCCGGAGGCTTGTGAAAGCCCTATCTTTGATCTTAGCTTAATCGTAAATTAACAAAATATATTATATCAATTCTAAATCTCTACATTTTAAGTCAATGATGTTTTCAATATTTTGACTGGTGACTATCATACGAGTATGTAGCACAGTGCAGTACATACATCAGTTAGTTTTTTTTTTATTTTTGCAGCACAAAGGTATATTTAACACTGACATTCAAGGTTTTCTTTTATTTTCAAAGATATAATGTAAAGTTGTATTAATGCCACAGGTTTTTTTATTTTTTTAATATTATTTTTTACGATATTTCAATGGTTAAAGGATAGGTTTTGTAATTTTACTAGTATAGTGTGAATTTGTCTTTGGGAAGAGACGTTTGTGTAAGAAATAATATGCATATCATTAACTAATAATTGTAAGTAGCGAGTATTTGAAATATTTTTTATATTTAAAATAAGAATAACAATATCTGACTGTATGGGAAAGTAAATTACCAAAAGGATATATTTTTTTTAATTAATTTATTCCGTATATATGCAGGAAGAATGTAGTGTTAGAGACCCGATTCACTACTTTCCGCTGGAATTCGAGATATTGCTTGTAAATGGCGAAATTCAACTTTTCCTCCCAAAAGCTTTTATCAAAAGAAATAGATATAAAGTAAACCTTATATGCATATAAGGTGGATGTCCGTAAATAACGGTTATATATATATATATATATATATATATATATATATATATATATATATATATATTATATATATATATATATATATATATATATATATATATATATATATATATATATATATATATATATATATATATTTAAGTATAATATATTAATGGTTTTAAAACACTGTAACTCTGTCTCTAAAAAAATAGCAAAAATTTCTTAAATATTTTTTATTCGTAAAATTTTAAATAACTTTTTGTTAATTATATAGTAAAATACGCTTTTTTACCTAATTTGGGGTCGGTACTAACAGTTTTTTTTTTCCTATTTTTATATTTAAACTTAGAAAAATGACGTATTGAGTAACGTACTCATATAATATTTTTGGGTGTACTGACCCTGTACATTTGTCTTTTTTATTTTATGTCGTTTCAGAATAACATACCATAAAAGTTAATATAATCACTAAAAATGCACTATGGTTCGTGGGAATGGATTATTTTGTCTAATAGACGAAGTGCGACTTTGACTTACACAACACGTGGTGTCACGAATTCCAGTGGACCGACCAAAGAGACCCTGAAGGGATCGTAAAGGTCCAGAGGGTCATAACTCCACGTTCCATCTTTTATTGTATATATTATATTTCTTGCATATTTCACCAGAACCAACGCCAATTTTACTGTTAAAATAGGTCTCCAAATAATATTTCGACCTTAATGTTGAACCGGTTAAGAGTGCTTCAGTGTGAAAGTTTTATGAATCCTTCGAGAACGCCTCTTATAAAATCTGAATGTCAAATTTCAACTTCATCTAGTTTGTCGTGCTAGCTGTGTTTTCATAGATTTGTCAATTTTTTTTAATTAATTTACTTAATAAGAGGGGTTCTAATATATATATATATATATATATATATATATATATATATATATATATATATATATATATATATAATATATATATATATATATATATATATATATATATATATATATTATATATATATATATATATATATATATATATATATATAAATATATATACATGTATATGGGGGCGCATCTTTTTCCTGAGCGGTCACTGAAAACCAGCGTTGGTAGCACTAGAGCTCATGAACCAACTCTTGTACTGAGTTTATTTATACGAAGAAACATGATGACTCGGAATAAGATTAATTGTTTGCTTATTGTTTTTTAGTTTTCAGTTTATTTGCATAGCAGTGTAAAGTTGAAGTAAGCATTTACTTATTTACATTCTTTTTTTAATAAAGTTTCATATAAAACATATATTTGTTTATTGTGGTCATCGACTATAATGTAATTAATGAGCTGATGATAACAGGAGACCCAACTCTTCAGTAATTAGACGTTATTATATTCTTCACATCAGGATATCCAGCCATCGTTTCCTTAGGCGTCCGGGGGGTCTTACTTCAGGGACATATATATTAAAGCATGTTCTTTTTAGATGAATCAAGAATGGATTTTATCTGCTTTTTAGTGTTCCGAATAGTTTTAAGTTTTATTTTCTGCTCAATTATTATTTATTCAATTTGTAAATAAAATAAGGTGAATTGTTTTTGTTATTTTATACGTTAATTTTTCATACTTTGAACTACAAAGGAAACTTAGTTAGGAGTTTAAAACATTGCCTTTCAGTCTCCAATTATTTTTAGTGGTAAGCTGGATGGTCAAATTAAATGTTACAGGTGGTCTATTCAAGTTAGTGAAACATTTATTGTATACAATATATATATATATATATATATATATATATATATATATATATATATATATATATATATATATATATATAATATATATATATATATATATATATATATATATATATATATATATATATATATATATGTAAGTACCATCACAAGTACAACTCTTAACCTATAATAATCTCTACGTTCTATCAGGCACTATACAATTGGGTCTTTAACACTAATAAATACGTTTATATTATGTATTCTGATATTAAAACTATTCAATAGCTGAAAAGTTTTTTTTTATGAAAAATGATGATTAAAATACCGGTTAAGTGCGAGTCGTAATCATGCACCGGGGGTTCCGTACTTATTTCATGATTGTAAGTCATTGGAATGATCAACATTGACAAACATGTTGACGAACTTAAATAATATAAGTTTATAATTATTTTTTTCTACAAAACCTAAAAAAATCCATTTTTGGGAGTATTCTTTTATTTATACACTAAATTTTAACTAATTGCCTAATTTCACAATTCTAGGTTAACGGGAAATACCCTATAGGTCTTGATTATACGAAGTATAAAAGCCAATATCTTACAATTGCGTTTACGTAGAAGTTTATTTTTTTCTGTGCTTCCCTTATTATCCATTGGAAGGACTATAGACTTGGATATTTACATGCTTTTAGATCTCCACAAAAATGGTTTTCACAGACGAATCGACATACATACAGACGGACAACAAATTGATGCTATAGAGTTGCGTCATGATGGTCTGAATTGCGTCCTGAGACCATCTAATTTATATATGTGAAATGATAATTCTGTCAAACTATTGTGTTCTTTTTTTTCAGAAAACATGCCTTTTTTAAGACATATAACACTAATCCATACATTATTGGTGCTCCTTGGACCTGCCTGCATCAGCAGCTTTGAACCGCGACCTGAAATTGGATATCCTGCTGGACTTATACCAGAATGTAAGTAAATAAAATATTATATAATGATTTAGAGTGGCGTTACTTTCTATGCTCACATTGCATACAGGCAGTGTAAATTTTAGTATTATAGCGCTTGAGCTCGATTTATATGACGCCTCTTTATGCAGCGTAACCCAAATAAATGTGAGAACAAGGCAAAATGTATTTAGATAAATATTTAATACCAAATACCAGCGGCTTACGTTTTACTCGGCTAGAGATTTGAACTAAGCCAAGCCCACCCAGAGAGGCGGAGGCCAACAGTGCCCTATCCTAACACCGTTCCTGAATACAAGGGGCGCTAATACATATTCTGGATTCAATCGCCCTTTGAGAGGTGAATTAATATATACTTTAATTATCCTCGGAAAAAAAATCTCATATCTAGAACATACATTTAGCAAACCGTTAAGTTATAGTAAGAAATATTTTCATTTAATCGATCTCGGTGAAGGTGAACTAGTACTTCACTATTGAACAAGGATGAAATAAATTAAAAGCGTCCACAATGTCACATATTTTATAACATTTTTATCATTTAGCGTAGTACCATCGTAGTGTACTAAGAGTATTGGGTTAGATTGTTACGGGGTCAAACCTCATTAAAGAAATTACTAATTTTTATTATATTATAAAAAAAGTGTTATTCATCAATCATTAATCAATCAAATGTCAAAAAAATTGACTCGTTGACGGAAAATTGAAGTTACGGGTGATGGTTGATGGGTCATGGGTCATGGGTCATGGGTGACGAGTGACTGGTGACGGGTGACGTATGACGTGTGACGTATGATATTGTACTGAAAATTTGCTCTTGATGATTTGTATTTAAAAAATTATTACATTTTATGTCTTTCCTTGGCGATTTCAGGCATAAAGGAACTCGGCGTTTTGGAAGTTCATATCAAAATCTTTCTATTTTATAAATGAAAATTACGTTTAATTTATATAATTTTGAATGTCATTTAGAACTATTGCCGAAAATGTTAAATAAAATATATAATTTTATTACAAGGAGATTAAGTTTTTATTTATTATAGCGAGCCTTTCTGTATTATAGGTAAGGTAAGCGGCAATACGAAGCTGGTGAAGGACAAAGCCTATCCTAGGATAGATTTAACGTAACGCTTGATATATTATGCATCCTTAAGAAAAAACCAAAGAAAAAAAACTATATATAAAAACTACATAGTAGGTTAAAATTAACCTCATTTCTAAATATATTTGTTGCAGTGTGTACTATCTGCCATAACAAAAATTTTAAATATACAATTTTCTATTTATGCTGAATTTTATGCTAGCTTTTGAGACATTGCATTTTGTTACCAGAGCGAGAAGATAAAAATAGTTCTTTCCCCCGAATAGGAACAGAACCCACAACGTTCCCGTTTACAATCACATGCTCTACTACTAACCTACAATGGCGAAGGTTTATGATAAGTGATTTTTTTTATATTTTTATGTGAACCTATTTTTTAACTCATAGGTCCAGGAGTAACAAAAAATGCCACCATCACGCCAGTCATGATGAAAATGCTGCAGATCACCGTGCACAAGATGACTGCTGCAGGACAGATTGTGAGGAAGGACTATCCTATACTTTCCGCCCATAGAAATATAGGGAAGGATAAAAACATTGGTAAATATATATCTTGGTCAGAATAGAATTATTTATTATTATATATATATATATATATATATATATATATATATATATAATATATATATATATATATATATATATATATATATATATATATACATATATATATATATTATATATATTATATATATATATATATATATATATATATATATATATATATATATATATATATATATATTTTTGAACTGATATACTCGGAATGACTTCCAATATATTCCTTTGTTAATATATACTGGAAATAAGATATTTTTTAAACATACGGCAACATACATATATCTATGCAACTAAGACGCATACCACTTAATTTTTTTTGACAACCTCATTTTTCTGCAATCGGCTGATTAGTTACCAGATAAGTTTTTGTAATGGAATTTTTCTGGGGATAACTCCGGCGAGGAGCTCCCCCTAACATAGTCTCATCTTTTCAGCTTCTGTGGTCAAGGTCCAAAATATGCCATCTCCTTAGGCGTGTAACATTCCTTTGATAACTTAACAATTTCTTGGCCAATTTGTAGCTGTATTTATCCAGCTTTTCTTGCATTTTTTAATGTAATTGGTAACCTCTTCCTTTATGGTTGGCATTCCTTAGTACTAGAATAATATGAAAAATAAAAACGGAGAGTCTCGACACTAAGTTCATTCTGCTAACCCTTCTATATACTTGATTACTTAAGCAATAAGGACAGATAACGAAAATTATGTATATATTCATATTCTAAGTAAAAAAAAAATAAAAAATTCTATGAAACATAATTGTAAGTTATAAATAAACGGTTAAATTGCGTCATTAATAGAATAGCGTTATTATAAAGACGATACTATTAATTAATAATAATAATTTATCATCTGGTTTTACTGTTTGTTTGTTGTATTTAATTATATGTTATTGTTTGTTTATTATGTTGTTTTTTTTACCTGGATGTAATATTTATATATTATATAGATATATAATATATTATATAGATATATAATATAATATAATATAATATAATGTATATATACATATGGAACGTATAGATTATAGTATATTTTGATTGACATAAAGTGGAAACCAGATCGTATTAAGTTGATAAACCAATTGAATGTTATTTAAAGTATGTCTAGATTCATTATTCTTCATCATTCTTTATCTCTAGCGGGGCAATCAGAGAGAACGGAGCGCTAAACGCTGCGGTCCCTGCATACCTCTTTCGCCTCGTCCGTTGTCATTAACCTCTTCATACATGCTCTCATGTCTCACGTGACCAGCGTTTAATATCTTCGACACTGTGTTTTGGAAGGTCAACCGAGGTCAAGAAGATTTATTAACAAATTTGTAAACAATGGTCCCGTTGAGGGAGTGTACTATAGTATACGCGTTGGTTATTGGTTCGATTCCATCCCACCTTGGGGTATACTTATATTAAAAAAAAACATATTTCTGGTTTTGTACCCTTATTGTTTATATAAAGTTCTATGTAGGGCCTATATCTAAATTATTTAGCGTAATTTAGTGCAGGTTCAAATTCACAATTGAAAGTATATATTTATTTCAGACTTCAAGAACAAAAAAACAGTTTTGTACGCTGTTGGTTTCTTGGACAGCTCGGCTTGGCCTCAGAGCCAAGCTATTGGTACAGCGTATTCTAAACGGGGCTATAATGTGCTTATAACAGAAACATTTTCATTCCTGAGCTATATATATCCCAAGTAAGTATATTTGTGTCAAAATAAGTAAAGGAAGTGGAGTATAGTGCGATAGGTGTGGATTCGATTCTCAAGAATTATTTCAATTAACACGCTCTAGTAAGACTAGGTGTGTGAATTAAGTGTAGTGTGTAAGTTGCTATCAAGAATTGTGAATTTAAAGTCAGCTATTATGATATATATATATATATATATATATATATATATATATATATATATATATATATATATATATATATATATATATATATATATATATATATATATATATATATATATATATATATATATATATATATATATATATATATATATATATATATAAACAAAATAATATTTGAACAAAAGTAGTAGCGTAGTGGCGATTTTCACTTGGAGAATATTAAGTAATTTAATTTTCTTTGCTCTGGACATAAGACAAAGAGCGGCGTTTAGATCCATCAATCAAAACAGATTCTCTCGGAAGGAGATAAGTGGGGATTGAAGTGCTCTAACACTAGGTTCCCTCTACCTTCCTTCAGCTTCACGCTGTATCCCGCTAATAGCAGAGTAGGCAAAGGGAACCTAGTGTTAAGATACTCTCACTCCGCTCTCCGTTTTGCAATATGGATACTCTACAATGTATAATACATATCAATCTACATACAATGATTAAAACAATTGTCGCCTAAGAACTATACAGCGCTTCATGAATATGCGCATTTTATTATTTATTCAAAGCTTTCTTGTTATTGTTTACAATTTATTTGTTAAGAATATTATAAATTAGCGACTATATCTATGTATTTTTTGTATATATATCTTGTTTTAATTTGGTATCACTTTGTCTATGAAAAATAATGAAAGACAGACAGACTGACAGAATTTTTTGTTGTTTAAGTAACTATTATGTGACAAAACATAATTATTTTGAAATGACAAACAGACACTTCAATTCTATTTATACATATAGAAATAGGTATGTGACGTCATAGTGGTGCAGTGGAATATGACTGTTAAACTGATAGATGTGAGTTCAAATCTCACCTGATCGCTCTGGTAAAAGTGTACCTTTAAATTCCGCCACTAGATTAGGCTAAAAATAAAGAAAAGAGTGACTTAGCCCTTGGTTCTCTCCGCATTACCTGTTATATAAGGAAAAAGGCGTCAATTTGAAATACAAATATATACGCTTCTTTATATATTTATATTACATACTAATAGCTCTAAGCTGTTATTAAGCAGCTGTGTGTAGATTTAATTCGTACATAGAAAATGCTACATTTTAATTCAAATCAGAAATTAAAGTCAATATCAACTATAATATAGGTCGTGGACTCGATTCCATGTCGAGGTATATATATATATATATATATATATATATATATATATATATATATATATATATATATATATATATATATATATATATATATATATATACATTGCTATTCCAAGAGAGTTTTTATTAGTTAAAACAAATATATATTTTATTTCCATTTAAAATTCTACTTCAGTACAGGCAACATAAGTAAAATAATAAAACAACGATTTAATATTATGGGAGGTGATAAGGAAGTTCATTTTATGGGGTTTCTAGTAATCATGGATGTTAATGGGATATTAAGGCCATAGAGCAATTTTTTACATGTAGAGTAGAATGTATGGAGACAGAGAAGGCAGAAGGAATTTACTTTTAAGTCACTTTCCCTATTTACCTCTATTAAGAGAATTTACTTCATATGGCATTTAAAGTTATTTTTTTTTAACTTTCCACGCTAGTAAGGTTAAGTTAAGTTAATAGTGTTGAGTTCCGCCACTCAACTTAAAGAAGGAGAACTAAGAAAACAGAATATCTTGTCACTTCCATACTTCCATATCTATTCTATACTAGAAAAGGCATGAAACTAAAAATTATTTTATATAGACGCAGATTATTATCTAAAAGTAATATTAAAAAATATGGAAATACGTATATACGTGTATATTATATACACGCTGTAACCCGCATATGGCAGGATAGGAGACGTTGCGTGTTGGGTGGCGATACTCAACTCAACTGCGCTTTTTCTTGTTACCAGAGTGACGAAAAAGGAAAATATTTCAACCAAATGGGAATCAAACCCGCAACCGTGACGTTAACAAACGGATGCTGCACCACGACGGCTCAAAGGTATCAATATATGTAATGTAGTAATATAAAAATATATATATCCTCCCTTGAAATACAAGTTTCACAATTTAATATGTCGAGCACTGTTAAAGTTTAAAAATTGGTTTTAAATGTAAATGTAAGGATAGCATGTGGATTTTATTGATGCGACACGCTTGTACTGTTTTTCATACGTATGTATATCTGTGATATGTGTATATATATATATATATATATATATATATATATATATATATATATATATATATATATATAATATATATATATATATAATATATATATATATATATATATATATATATATATATATATATATATATATATATATATATATATATATATATATATATATATATATATATATATATATATATATATATATATATATATATATATAGTGCGGAACGGAATGTCTTAACACCTTCAGCCTACGGTTCTCTCTGCTTACCCTGCTACGTGCGGGATACAGTATAAAGCTAAAAAAAAATAATATAAAAATATACGAGTAGACACTATAAAATTCACAATAACCTATAATACAAAATGCATTTAAAGATAATTGCTCAATTATTTGGCTATATCGAAACGTCAATACCATGTGCCCAGTCTTTACGTAGAGTCTCACAATCAATCAAATAGGTTTCGATATTTACGAATTGTTCATGAAAGTGGAAAAAGTTAAGCGTTATTTACGCTTATTGTGCCATATAATAAAACGGTTCTATAGTAACCTGTATTTTCTTCATAGTTTTAATGCAGATCCTAGTTTTGGAGTATGTTATATGAAAGATTTTGAATTTAAATTGTGACAGTTATGGGTGCAAGCTATATTTGGAAGTACCCAATACTATATAGCTATATTGGGAGTACAATAGCGCTCAGGGGAGTTCATTTATTTTCATTTTCATACTCTACCAAACGTCAAAACGTGTTATTAAGTTCTGCCACTCGCATTATCTCGAACTTGTTCGTGGAAAGCGCAACTCTCTCTCTGCTTACCCCACTATTTGCGGGATAAAGCGTGAAAAGAAAAAAATATATACTAAGTAAAGCCCGCCGTGGTTGGCGAACTTTGACGAAAGTGATAAAAAAGTGCACTGCGTTTCTTTTTTACCTTCCTTATTATTATAAAAATAGATATTTTGAAAATGCCACGCCCATACAGTGAACAAAAATTTGGGCAAGAATAAAACTAAAGGGTTTGTTTGGTTGAGATAATAGAATAGTAGAACCCAAAATACAGTCAAATTTTCTGAGTTATACGCAAATAATATTAATGTAGCATACAATATAAACTTTTAAGACATTATGTTGCTATGGAAACACGTAACTTGATATGTTATTATACAAGAACATACACGAGAAGCTTCTTGTTCCCAAATATTAAATCCGCGAGCTTTTAATTTAAGTCTTGAATAATATTGTGATCGCTATCTGTGAACATACGTTAAGTTATGGAGATAAGTTTAAAATATTAAATATAAAGCGTATTTAAATGTGTATATAACGGAAACAGGTCATTGGTCATTGGAGCAAGTCATATATATATATATATATATATATATATATATATATATATATATATATATATATATATATATATATATATATATATATATATATATATATATATATATATATATATATATATATATATATATATATATATAATTTTTGGGAAATTTATTTAATAGTATATTATTATGAGCATCTCTTGTTTCAGATCCGTTCGTATTACAAGAGTCATTGGAAAGAAAGTTGGCGAATTTCTAGTTAGGTTGACAGAGTTTGGTCTTACAGCAGATAACTTGGAGTTAGTTGGTGCAAGTTTAGGGGCACATGTAGCTTCTCATGCCGCTAAATACTTCTACTCCGTTACCGGAACAAAACCTTCAAGAATAACTGGTTTGGACCCAGCTGGTCCTTGTTATAGAGCTCTTCCACGAGAAGAAAGACTTGACCCTTCAGATGGCCTCAAAGTAGATATTATACATACTAATATAGATGGATTTGGTATAGCCGAGAGGCTGGGACATTTGGATTTTTACGCAAACGGCGGGGAATTCCAGCCAAGTGACATACCTTACATACCTTGTCTTGTATTATGTAGTCATATTAGAGCAATTCTTTACTGGTGGCAAGCGATTGAACATCCAAAGAAATTCATCGGAGTTCAATGTGACTCAGTACAAAACGCTAGATTGGGAAAGTGTTTTGATAATACAACTGAAAATTATTTAGGTTCCGCAGCTGATTTCAGCAAACCTGGCATCTATTTTTTGCCAACCCACAACGAATTTCCATATTACAAGGAAAAAGGGAGAGCCGGTGTCAATTTTGAAGAAGATATTTTCAAATCTGTGATAGAAAAAATTAATTCCGATGACGTGTTTGTAGTGAAGTAAGATGTAAAATAATATATATATATATATATATATATATATATATATATATATATATATATATATATATATATATATATATATATATATATATAATATATGTACTTAAATAATTTAAAGTATAAATATAATAAATACGTAAGTAAGTAGTAGTTCTTAAAGAAAATAAATAATGAATATTTTTAATCGAAAAATGCTTTAAAATATACTACAATATCCAAGTAGACCTGTAATGTTATTAAAAAGCTGGTCTTTTTATCTTACCAGATGTTGGATCTTCAAAGAGCTGGTTTGATCTGGTTTAGTTTTATTTCAAACATAATAAATACTTTGAATCTATTGTAGTAAGGTTTACGACAAAGGCACATTTAATAAATACATTGCAAGAATTAGAGGCATTCTATCTTTAGGACTTCTTGAGTTTTTTAAGACTTGGGATAAATGGGTTCTTATTTCTATAAGTTCAACTTATAAGCTAGTTTTTTTTGAAGACTTAATTTGTTTGTTATTTAACATTTTATATAGTTCTGACTCATAGAGAAATAATAAATTGACAAGTTGTAATAAAATGGAGGCTATTTTATTACTTTTACAACGGTGAAGTTTTGAAATTAGGCATTTTTTGACTAAACCTGACTGGTTTTTTCAAATTTAAATATTTAAACCAAAAATTATATTGTGTAATGATATGACATGAATAATATATTAAGACTGTAAATAAGCAAATTAAAATTACATTAGATTTAAGTTATTTTATGTGCGTAATAAATAAAACATATAAACATCTTTTACACAAATTTATTTCATTTCTTTATTTTATTATTTAACAAAAATCTTTAGGTTTAAGGAAGCTTTAACCTTGGAGTACTAGTGCATATATTTTCACAAATCATGTTGTTTTGGCGACAGTACTGACAACTAATTTCCAAATTTCCTGGAACCTCAATCACAATCTACATATTATTTAAAATATATATAATACTCAATCTGCTCAATAACGGAGAAAACCAATCACGAGATTTTCGTGATGGTGAAACAGGTGAATACCACTTGTGTATGCGCCTGAGGCATTTAACCTTTCAACCGTCAACCTTTCAATTTAAAACTTTTCCACTAAACTCCATTCCATAGCCGCAATTATATTTTTATATATTTTATAGCTTCTACGCATTATCCAGTAACCATCTCTGGGCAAAAAATACGCTAAGGGATGGATCGAGGCTGATACGGCACAGATGAATAATTGTAATGAAAATAATTCCATTCTCCCCGAGCGGGAATCGAATCCACAAGCCATCGCGCTTACAGACGCTGTGCCTGTGCGTTACGACGGTCCTCGTAACCATATTTAAAAAAAAACTTTTTTAATATTACCTTTTTTTTTTTTTTTTTTTTTTTTTTTTTTTTTTTTTTTTTTTTTTTTTTTTTTTTTCGCTGGGAAATACTTTTACGCAGACCATCCCTGAGTAGGACACTTGTGTCCTACAGAGGAATGGTACTGTGGGACTCATCGAACCCGACACTACCCACTAAAACCCAGCGGAAACCCTCTCCACCTATATGAGATGCTGCAGGATCGCTTGCGCATGCCACTACAGCACCTCGGTGGAAGGCCCACCTAACGTGGGCCACTATCGCCTTCGGGGAGCCCCAGTGTATCTTCCAGGGCGCCCGCAGCCTCGATGACTTGAGGGAAGATCTTCATGACCTTCCTGCAGTAGCTCCTCTAGGGTTAGGGAAGTTGGAGATGCGCGTACCGCCTTCTCCTACCTCCCGGTCTACGACGGCGGAGCAGATCTGCATCCACGCTAAGCTCGCGCGCACGCTCCGCGGCCTCCTTCTGTGCTATAACAGATTCACAGAAGGAGACTGCTACAGACCAGTTCCTCTCACTCTCCAGCATGGCTTCCATCATACTGGACAGTGAGAGATCCCTACCCACTACAGCCATCAAGGCGTGGCGTTGCGGAGCCCAAGCGGGGCATTCAGCCAGAGTGTGATGCGCCGAATCAACGGAGGCATCACACTCGTGGCACGCTGGTGACATCTCCCGACGCGCAATCTGATGCAAATATTTGCCGAAGCAACCATGCCCCGTCAATACCTGCACCAGTCTGAACGTCAGGACGCCAAACCCTCTTGTCAACCAGCGCTCTAGGTGGGGGCGAACCGCCTCCACCGTCGCCAGTCCTGCCACCGGTGAACCCAGGTCCTCCCTCCATCGCCGAATCAGGGCTTCGTCTGCTCTCTTCCTGATCCGCCCGATAACCTCACTCGATGGTTTCTCACCTCGCGACCGCTCACTTGCACGGAATGCGTGAACTCTGGCGATCAATTCCGCCTGCAGCTCCCAAGGCGGATCACCCGCCAGGAGTGTAGCCACCGTCCACGACACTGTCCGGTATCCTCGAATAGCTCTAACCGCTATGACCCGCTGCGCTTTACGCAATTGGGTCTTGTTATGAACGGAGAGAGCATCGGCCCACACAGGAGCGCCGTAAAGTGCCATGGATTTCAACACGCCGACGTACAAACGTCGACATGTAAATATTACCTTACCTTTATCTCATCTTTATTATTAGCTTGTATGTAAGTTATTCTAATACATTCTCGCCTTAATAAATATTCTCCGCACTTGTAATTACAACTTATGACTATTGTATTTAATTAGTCATACAAATTAAGCAGCAATCGTCATCTATATGTTAGTATGAACGGAATTGTATGCACATCATGACTTACTGACTTACTGACCCTCCAGCCATACAATGGAGGTGTTCATACTCATAGCTTGAATTGAAACTATCTTGGACTATCCGTATACTAAATTGCCCATGTAGTTACTTTGTGCTATCTAGGATTTCATTTTATATTCCAACATTTTCGCATGTTAAATAAGATCGGTAAATTTAAGTTAGCAAGTATTCGTAAAAGCATAAATAGTGTCCGTATGTAAATTTTATACATAATTGCTAGTTACTATTAATCCATCTATCTAGTTTTTATTATTTCACACATCTCTATGGAATTATTTTTGTTCTAGCTTTTAGACATGGATCGGATTATACGCTATAATTGATATTGAAAACTGCCACTCATGACGCTGCTCTTCTAGCTTCTAGCTTCTCTATAATGAATAATTATGCCAGACAATTTCCAGAGATCTTGAATATTCCATGAAGAATCTGAGAAATATTGACCAGCTATTTTAGAAAGTAGGCAAAGGCGAATTTGTAACTTTGTTGTATGTAGAAGACAGTTTTCATTGATAGAATCATTAAAATAAATTGCTAGCGTCAACAATTTTTTCTAGAAATTTTAATTGTATATTTTGTGCGTTTAATTTAAGATTTTTTTTTTTCAATTATCTTATATTATAAAGTAAATTATTTAGTCATAAAATTATATACCCTAGAAAAGACTGTAATCAGATATAGATAAGCTTTTTCTATGTATCTTTAAGTGTGAGAGATGAACGATGATGAAAAAATACAGCATCCAAAACCTGGCGGTAATTTCATCGATTTCAACCCATCATTAACCCAATTATGGATTTAAGCGATTTCGAGGAGCTCTCTGCTGGATGAGATTGGTACGTCTTTTATTATAATAATGTAGCGAAACAATAGTCAATGAGAGAAAAAAACAAATAGAAAAATATGTTTATATATATATATATATCTATATATATATATATATATATATATATATATATATATATATATCTATATATATATATATATATATAAAAGAATTTATTGATATTTTCAGCTTTTCTATAATAATTAATCTTATATATAAATAATCTTTTTTTTATTTATATTTTTAAAATATTTTCAAGTTTTTAAAATATTTTTAATTATTTCCATTAATTATGAAAATTTCAGACTTAATTTGAGATTGTTTTCGAATTTACTGACTAATTGACCAGGCATAACTTTAGAGTTAATTTGAATGCGATAGAGGTATAAAAGCGGACTCTCTATAGAGAAAAAAAGCTGAAAGATCTCGGCCTCTCTAGATCTATTGTCAATTAACTGCTAGACTGTACTTCGAAAGCAGCTCTGGGAGTGAGGTAGTAGTGGGAGGAGCTCGGATAATGGATGTGAGCGTCAATACGTTGGTATAAAGGTGTCCGTTTCTGCTGCTGCTGGGCTGCTCTGAGCTCGTCTACCAGCAACGTGATGGGCCCCACGTCCCCATCCACACCAATGGTTGGTTGGTTTGATGGTTTCTTCTTTTTAAATATTTTTAATCTTAAGACAACCTTAAGGTTCTAATTGAATAAACCATGAAATGTTTTAAAATTTTGCTAGAAGGATAATAGATACGGCAGCGAAACCTATGTTGCGAAAAAAGATCGAAAGAAAGATGAATGCTGTGTAGATATATCTATCTTGATCTATAGATATAAGGTAAGATATAAGGTAAGCTAAAATAGTAGGTACAAGCGAGGATTTTACAGTAAACATGGAGAAAGTACTTGGGTGATTTGGACACGTTGAGAGAGGTAAGTTCCAATTCCTTCCAGTGTCCAGGAAGGTCACGTACAAACTTCATGCTCAGAGTCCTCATGTGACCTCTGAATATGTTTAAAGAGGTTGATAACAGTGGACTAGGTTTGGCATTCAGTTCTCTCTGGCGACACCACATATAAAGCTTCTTGATTTGTGGCTAAAAAAAAGAAAGAAGTAGTTGCTTTTAAAATTTCCGTTATTAAGCAATTTATCAACCTATGGAGAACTGGAGAATAAGTCAATTTTTTTACTATCTTCCTATCTATCACTTTTGTTTTCCGCAGTTATATTGTGAAGGCGGATATACAGTTATGAAATTTTGCTTATTTTTAGTAGAATTTTCAAAATAAATATACTACGTTGATATAACTTATAAAATATGGGTTATAAATATAAAGTATGTTATATATGAAATATGAAGAAAATATTTATATTTTATAACCGTTTGAAGAATACGTGTTCTATTTTATTATAATAAGATTTAGATACTTTAAATTTTAAAGTCTGGTCGATATATTTTGTTTTAGATGAAATGTTTAACACTACGCTTAAATTTGTCAAATTCAAATACGTTTGATTCACGTGACTTATTTACCTTTTATACTTTTGTTCGTCTGTTTGTCACCCCAATTCTCCATAAAGGCTGGACCGATTCGAATAACTTTATGTGTATAGGTATATTTTAATAAATCCAGGTAATATAGGTAGTAGTGTAATCTGCCGAGAGACTAGAGTATCTGCCGAGCTTTTATATATTTAGTTTGTTCAGTCTTCTAACATAATTATATATAAGTAAATCTCCAACGTAAAAAAACAAAATAAACAAGAGAATTATTTTACTTACTTACTCAATGGACGCACGCATCCACATAAAATATAAGCTGTTCCATTGTTATGTATTTAGATACGATAGTTTGCTATAGAGGCATTACTATATGCCATTGCCACAATTTTTTCTGGCCTCTAGCAACTACTCGGAATCAAACCTGTGGTACGTAGGTATCTTGTACAATGAATCAACGCTACTGCGCATAGATGTCAAAAGCATTTTTAAAATTTTTATCAGATTCACGATTCATCCCGCACACAACGTGCTATGAAAGCTTTTATTTCCTCTACTGTGACTTTGGGGCTTTGTGTGATGATGGATGGAACTCAATGCCGCTTTGGGTTATCAGAACTGACAAGATTTCAACTTTACGCTTTACGTTTTTAGTAGAGAATCCGTTTTCCGCTTTTTGCCCCGAGCTTAAGTTATTGCTTGGTGTTTTTTGGTGAAATATTGTAAGAAAATGAAAACTTAAACAATTAATTCCCTCCAGATGGAGTCGAACCCGCAACCTTCGCGTTTACAATAAGCTACTGATTCACTGCAACAAGCGACCTCATTATTAATAAATGATGGCATGTATACAGCTTAATCTGAACTCTTAACAGATTGTGGGTCGTTTCAGGGACAATATTTATGGTGGCCATTACCAGAATTATCCTAAGGAGCTTCCCGTCTTGTGGAGATGTAGGGCGGGATGTATGATTACATTTTATAGGTTCTGATAACAGATTGTTGTGATAGAAAATAGTGTTTATATATATTTTTATTTATTTTCTCTATATTATGTATTAAACCCGAAAGACGGAGAGTGGAGGGTCCGGATATTATGTTGTTTCTACTTATACTGATGATCTATGGGGTATAAAGCGTAGAGCTGGAAAAGAAGTATGTATTTAAAAAAAACAGAGTGGCTTAAGTAGTGTGGTCAGCTAGAAAGTCATAGAAAATTTTTACAAATCAAAAGCAATAATATTTTCAATTCTAATAAACACTTAGGCAGTCGTAGTGTAGTCTAACGGTTCGAATCCCGCTCAATCCCGCAAGATAAAGAGCGGTGTTGACTTCCACAATGTCTCTAAACTTAAGGGGAAAGCGGTGAGTGTGGTGTCTTTACAAGCTTCCTCTGCCCTGCTTTATAACTATTTTTTTTATAAAACACGAACAAAAAATTCATTTTATTCATGCAAAATATTATTACAAAAATAGTAGTTATCCGATACGAAAACGTATAACAGTGTACAATCGATAAACGCAATAAACACAGATGAGTGATTTTTATGAAAGGCGGCATTAGCCGCTTTATGACAGCTACAAACTTGTATTACACGCTATTACAAAGGTAAAAATGTTAAAAATAATATATATATATATATATATATATATATATATATATATATATATATATATATATATATATTATATATATATATATATATATATATATATATATATATATATATATATATATATATATATATATATATATATAATATATATATATATATATATATATATATATATATATATATATATATATATATATATATATATATATATATATATATATATATAATGTATATATATATATATATATATATATATATATATATATAATATTTTTTGTCTCATTTCCCTGTAAACTTAATAGATACGGGTTCGATATCCGCTTAGGGGACAGGGCAATTTCTCCGCTGTGATAGACAGAGTGCAGCGGTGAGTTCCGAAAGACGGACGGAAGACGGACGGAGTGGGGGGAGGGGTGTCTCAATACCAGGTTCCCTTTGCCTACTGGAAATAGAATAATTACAAATAAATTTGCTTACATACTGTTTTACGTCTTAATAACAAAGTCAGTTTTATTTAACTTATTATACATGCCTTTTGAGTGTTAATCCACACTAAGAACAAATATATACTTAGAGGATAAGCATAAAAATTTAAAAATGGAACAATTACAAGATAAATAATATGTGAAATATGTTCCGTAATGTGTTCCGTATGTGAAAGGCAAAATGGGAACCCTTATAGAACAATGTCTTGTACATCGATCTGTCACCAAAAAAAAAAAAATTAGGAGGTATGTGGATAATACTTTAAATAATACTTTCTCTCCGAGTAGGATTTGAATCCACAACTGTCGTTTTTACAGTCATACGTTACGCCACTGCGCCACGACGGCTTTGAAATGAATAAAAAAAATAATGACGTCTTAAAATAGTAAAAAAAACTGAATCGTTTATTTTTTTTCTATAACAAAAAAAGGTTATGTATATTATATTATATATAAGTGTGAAATAATGGCCCCAAGTTATATACTATTAACATATATTTAGAAGACAAAGTGCCGCTTGAGAGCTTTCTCAAAAATGGAACGGGAAGTCGGGAGCAGGTATATTTATAAATAATAATTCTAATATGATTATTTCAATATGTTAGGGTAGATAGAGAGAAGAGTGTCAAGTGTCAAGACACTAAGTTCAGTTCTTTATTTGTTTATTTTTTCCTTACTGAAGACAATGTGAGTGGCGAAACTCAACGTCGTACTGTCTTTCTACGTTTCGATGTAATTTATTCTCTCCAGTATCAAACCCATCATATGACATTATTATTATTATTACTTCTATCCCAGTAGATATAATCCCAGATATAACATAATAAAATAAAAATAAAATAATAATTTTTTCTAAACAAAACATATACAGAAATTTTAAAACATCGTTTGGAAATAAGAAGTGACTATAATAATATATAAATTTGTCAGTTTGATGGAAAGCTAAGTGCTAAGTAATTTCCAGTTATATACAGATACAATTTTATTGGGCTTAAGCGTAATTCGTTAACGCCCGTTGCACAGTGGGCAAGTTTCACTGTATATAGTGTTGTGGGTTTATATTCCTTTTCAAAAAAATTAAAAGAGCAGAGAGAACTGATTGTTAAGACTTTTCACTCTCCGGTTTTTACGTATCCAGATATTGCGGATATAGGACGAACTTAACGCTGCGCCTTATTTAACCAGAGCAGAAAAATGAAAATAATTCATTCTCTCAAGTGGGAATCGAACCTACAGTCGTCGCGTTTACGCGGACGCCTGTGCCGCTGCGCCACCAGGAACCCGGACATACAGCTCCCAAAATTTCGCCATAAAACGATGAAAACTATAAACTGTAGGACATAAAAACGGCCATTACAA
>JAXRJS010000086.1:467500-497500 GCA_037127375.1 Dione juno | reverse complement strand
AATGATACCAAGCCACTGTATTTTTACCTTATAAATATCTAAGTACAATGAAATACTCATATATGTAAATAGAATTGAAATGTCTGTATGTGATTTTATAATAACTAGTTTTTCAAGTCTAGGTATATATGATTGTTTAGGTACAATTTCACGTTACTAAATACAAATTGACATTTTAAAAAATTGGCTGTCTGTCTGTCTTTCTGTTGGTCTGCGGCTAATATCCGAAACTAGAAGATAGAGCAGGTTATAGAGCAACATATAAGCTTCTTTTGATCCCGGAATTCTCGTGGTATAAGGGTTTACGGGAATAACCGCAACTATCACGCGGGACTACCTTCTGGTCAGATTAATATTTCATATAAAACGAATATTTTCATTTTTAATATTTTTTAAAAAAAGGGTATAACAGGCTATAAACCGCATATGGGTCGCTAGTTTGGTGTAGAACGGAGTGTTTTACAAATTAAATACTTCAGCCAAAGCGAAATATAACTTACTGTACCGAGTATTTTATCCAAAAAGGAACTTGCTTGTAGCCCTCGATCCCGCGGCGCAGAGGGAGATGGTGCCAGGACTAGGCCCTCTGACCGTTATGTTCTTCCTCCGCCTATGAACACGAGCGCGTCCCTGGAGTGGACCATATTTAGGTCTTGTGAAGGTGTCATAGTGAGGAGACAGGTAACGAGGAAACATACAGGGAGAATTTTGACGCTGCCTGGGCGTTCAGCCCAGCCAGGTGAGACCCTTGGATACCCAAGAAAGGTCCAGCTTAGGCGACTAGCGACGGCAGCTGCAGCTCAGGAATCAGTAGGGGGAGGATGTCTCTGGTTTCCCTTCAAAACGTATAAAACTTGTTTTTTTTTTTCAAAATATAAATTACGATCACTCAGTACTAATCTCGTTCACAACCCCCGCCTCACACAGTCAGTAAATCCTACATGTCACCAATATCTTAAATCTTTTTAACCTTTTAAATGCCCTTACACAGCACTTTTAAAGACAAAAATCAAACATAAGTGTGTACTCTATCTAACCCGAGTGATTGGCGCCGGTCGATTTAACAAAATGCGTGCACGCGTATGAGAAGTGGCGACTAGCGTATAAATAAATCAATGGATGTGGTACTTTTTTTTATTTTCATTTCTCAATTTTTTCTGTCTGTAAATCTGAAAGCCTAGGACTGACTTCAAAATAGGTGGGTCTGTATGTTTTTTTTAATATAGTTATACGAATACTCAGCTAATTATGAATGGATTTTGATGGTTCTTTTTTTGTATGGTAGGTCAAGCTTCAGAAAAGGTCCCATACATGTATAATAGTCCCATAATATTTCGGTACTTTTGAATAAAAATTTAAGCAAAAAATAGAAATATGACGTGTCTCTTCTTTGAATTATATTGCTCTCATTTTTGTGTAGGCGCGTTGTCTTTTTTTTTAATTTTTTATTGTTGCTCTTTTTTGTTCACCACAGATATTTGGCGTCGGTGCCATTGTTGTTCTGGTCATCTTATTTGTATTATCATTATTGGAGTTTTTCGGTCATAAGCAGTTTTAGTGTGAATCGATTCTCTATGCTCCGATTGGCCGACAGTTGTCGTTGACAATATCTTCAGCTGTTGTCTTCGTTGTTGTTGTTTCCGTTTCCAGGTACCTTGTTAGTGACTTTACTAGGCGCACTGTTTAATTACCCTAAGCATTGATTAAGGAACGTATATGATCAGATATCACGCTTTATTCCTAACATATATAGTCGTGTGTAGGAATAACATTCCAAGTGCGTTCTATATTTTTTTAATTTTATATATGGTATGCTATTTTTTATATGATGCTTACTTTGTAATATGTCCTCGGATTTACTTTAGCTTTGCCTTTCACATCACTTTAATAATAAATTTTTATTTCACATTCAATGTTTCATTTGAGCGTAAACGGAAAGACAGACAGACAAAAAAATATTTCAATTTTAGGAACGTGTAAATAACTATGTACACTTGAAAAACGTAGTTATTTTGAAATTACAAACTGACACTATTTTTTTAATATATACCTATGTATAGATTAATTAAGAATGAAAACCATACTGTTGTGAGCTATCTGTTATTAAGTAGCGTCTTGTAACTATAATCTCGTTACAAATCAAATAACAAAACCAGCTTTCAAATTGATAAAAAAAAATTCAAAATACCTGCCTCATATTTAAGCTTTAATACCTCATATTTTAGTTTTACATTGAGTCTCGTATAGCAAGGTAGAGAGAGAGAGAGAGAGAACATAGTGTGAACATCATACTGGACATCACATTTGGGTCAAGATAGTTATAGGTCATAATCTCATATTATAAACAAAATATATAACCAAGTGATTGACACTCTCTAACAAAAAAAACTCATAAACGGAGTGACTTGCGGGCAAAAGCGTAAAGTAATTCTTTAATTATTTTTGAAATTAAATAAATATACTAGAAGAGGTAAAAAATAGCCTCCAGAAGGTAAAATGTCCATGGTGTGTATTAATACTCAATAAAAACTTAAAGCAATTTTTCCAGAGATTAATGAGTATAGGCTATAGACTATATAATGTAAGTCAAGTCAAAATGATTCTCAATCAGATGGAAAGTAAAGAAGATAGTGACGAACATATTATATTTGATTTATTATAAATGCCTATGACAATGAGCAGTGAGAACTTGGTTAAGAGAGACAGTTATCTCTTTGGAACCCAAAATTATACTTATATTATTTCATATTTTTCAGAATAATAAAAAATGTAAGCTTAACGTCTCCATAGACTGCTTTATTCGTATATCACAAAGGTAAAGTAAAGTGACTTGACAAATACAGGGTATTATTAGAACAACGCCCGCTATGGAGCCAAATGTGCCGATTTGTTACCCACTTACGTACGTGTGCTGCACACCTTTTCGAACCTGCTATATATTCCCCTTTTGTGCTACCCGTTTTAATCCTGAATATTGTCGCTACGTTGCAACAACCTTGTAAATGTTATTGTTTTAATTTTTACATAATAAAATAAGCATTTAATTTGCTTCTCTGCGTCTGATTGGAAGGGATGGTTCGTAGGTTTGGTGTTCTGTCTTGGAGAAATCAATTATTTTTATTTCTCTCTCGACGGACTCTCTCTCTCTTTGGCTCTAATCTCTCGAATTCTGCACTTCAATACGTAATATGTCGCGAATTTCAAAAAAAGCTTCACGCCCCTGCTTTGCTGGACAATATGTCAAGCTGTTTTTGCGATGCCTTGACTCAGTATGGAAAGTGGCAAAGATTGTTTTAAAAATTTACTCTATAGATAGTACTAATATATAAAAAAATATTTTCAGCTATGTACAAATTTCCATAAACTCTAAGCACTTTCCTTATAATTACTTGTTCAATTTTTTTCTAATTGTTTTCATTCAGACGTTTGGTTGTGATTTTGTGTATTTTATTGTGTTATTAGTAATTTTTTTTGTTTTTTTTTTTTAAATTTGGTTTAGGGTAATATATTAGAAATGCTTCTTTTGTTTTTATCATGTTGAGCTAGCCTGTAAGTGTAATGTAATATTTTTTTTAATAATTCGCATTGTATGTTACGTTGGATTGCCTAAATAAATAAATAATTAACGTAAAATAAGACTATAAAAAAAACAATAAAACATTTACATAGTTTTCGTTGTGTAGCGTTGAAATGATCATAAGTACACCCATTATTTACAATCGTACACAAACTCTTCTACAGTCTCAGACAGAGTAGTGGGATTCAAGCAGTGTCATTTACTAAAGTGCGGAGGTTACCAGCTGGAATGCCTTAGTAATAAATGTTATTTATAAATATTAAAAAAAAAATCACAAATTTTTATTACTCTAGTACTTATAATACTCTGTATACATTTAACAAATCCTTAAAACTTAAGCTATTAACCTTATTTTAAACTATATTTTTATTTTACCTTAACATATATATATATATATATATATATATATATATATATATATATATATATATATATATATATATATATATATATATATATATATATATATATATATATATATATATATATATATATATATATATATATATATATATATATATGTACATGTACATGTATGTATGTATTTGTAATGTCAGAATATATATATCCTGTTAGCGACCTAATTAATAAAAAAATAAATAATTTGATTTAACGGAAAAAAATGTATGTTTTTTAAAGTTTCACGCTTAATTTCGTAAAGTTTTATTGAATTCGTCGAAATGATTGTTGGACATAAACGCTAGGCTTCGTGTTAACAGAACAAATAAAAAAATACGCTATTTTCTGCATATAGCAGGGTAGATAAAGGGAACCTAGTGTTAAGACACTCCGTTCCCCACTTATCGTCCAGTTTTAAGACATCACGCTTTACCTTGTTACTAGAGCAAGGAAATGAAATTAATTCCCCCCGAGTGGGAATCGAACCTTCAACCGTCGCGTTTACAGTCAAATGCAAAGTCAAAAAATTAAATAACTTATTTTTCATAAGTAGTCAAAACTATTCCACTGTACCTCTGTAGCGTCTATAACAATAAAGTTGTAATCAATTTTCATTAAATTATATAACCTTGATTAAAGCAAGTGTCGTCTGACGTGACGCCTGGAGGCTGTACTTAAATGATGGATTGATTATTATGTACGAAACTATTATGTATATTAATAATTTATTTTATATATTATAAATAATACAATATATTATATTAAAAAGAAATATATATATATATATATATATTATATATATATATATATATATTATCTAATATATATATATATATATTATATATATATATATATATATATATATATTATATATATATATATATATATATCTATATATATATATATATATATATATATAGATATATATATATATATATATATATTATATATATATAATATATATATATCTATATATATATATATATATATAATATATATATATATACTATATATATGTCCGATCTTGGTACTGGGCATACGGGTACGCGACCTCGAGCCACCACTGTCATACTCCTTCCCAATCCATGAAAGTGGTGTCCTTACACCCCCCCCCCCCTTTCTACTAATCTTTCCCCTCTCATCCTTGGCTTTTCCCACAAAAATGGGTTTTGGAGGTCAGATGGCAATCGCTCCATTAAAAAGCCGCCACTTGCCACTCTTATAAAAAGGAAAATAATGTTGCTGGGTACTGCTAGGGCGTCGCCGCTAAACGACGCGCAGGCACATCACCCTACACCTGTGTTAAATGGGCAAGGGCTACCGTGTCAAGTACGGACACGGCTAAAGAAGAAAGTACCCAGAAGGAAACTCCGCTTTGCAACGTGAAATATTGGCTCTCTAACCGGACGATGCAGGGAACTAACAGATGTACTCATGAGGCGTCGGGTCCAGTGTGCTTTCCTTCAGGAAACCCACTGGAAGGGCAATAAGTCCCGTATCATCGGACAGGGTTACCAGCTCATATACACTGGGTCTCCTTCCGGTAAAACTGGTGTAGCAGTAGTTTTATCTGAAGAGCTACGGAATGGTCTCTTCGAAGTTGACCGACGCAGCGACCGCCTGATGCGGGTGAAGGTACTGGTTGAGGGGGCTATCGCCAACTTAATCAGTGCTTACGCTCCCCAGGCTGGTTGTAGCGGGGCCGAAAGGGAGTCATTCTGGGAGCAATATGAAGACGTTCTACTCGCTATACCATCTACCGAGGTGATCATAGTTGGGGGAGACCTTAACGGTCACGTGGGTAAGGCTGCGGATACGTATGAACGTGTCCACGGTGGTTTTGGTCACGGTCGCCGCAATATAGAGGGCGAAAATATCCTAAGAACCTGTATTGCATCTGATCTCATCATCGTGAATACGTTCTTCCAAAAGAGTCCGCAGCATCTTATTACGTATGCGAGTGGACTCCATTCAACCCAAATAGATTACCTATTGACCAGGCGGTGTCATGTTGGCAAGGTAACTAACTGTAAAGTCATTCCTGGCGAAAGCCTCACGGCCCAACATCGTCTTCTTGTCATGGATTATGTCGTTACCCCGCTAAAGAAATTAGCCGAGACGCGTAAGTCTAAGATCAAGTGGTGGTTGCTGAATGGACCGATGCAGACCGACTTTCTGGCAGAGGTTAACAGTCAAAATTTAACAACTAACACCAAAACTGCTCAGGATGCTTGGGATCGAGCTCAGTCAGCAATTATTACGGCTGGTAAACATGTTCTTGGCGTTTCTAAGGGAGGACGTATTATGGACAGGGAGACATGGTGGTGGAATGACAAGGTACAGGAGGTGATTCATGATAAGAAGACTGCATTTAAGGAGTGGCAGCGCTCCAACTCTCCTGAAAACAGACTGGAGTACATAGCAGCGAAACGTGCCAGCAAAAGAGCTGTAGCCAGAGCCCGCAGTGAAAGTTTATTACCTCTATATGATAAACTTGAAACTGTGGAGGGGCAAAAGCTCATCTACAAATTGGCACGTGCTCGGGATAAAGCGACGCAAGATATCACAAAATGTCTTTGCGTCAGAGATTCCCAGGGCAAGCTGCTTTGTTGTCATGCTTCTGTGAAGGAGAGGTGGAGAAGTTACTTCTTGGAGCTGCTGAATACTCAGCACCCGGGTAGTATTCCGTCTGAACCACCTCCTAACCTGGGACTTATTGCTCCAATAACCCTTGATGAAACTCGGAATTGTCTTCGACGCATAAAGAACGGCAAGGCGGTGGGACCTGATGATATCCCGATCGAAGCGTGGAAATCATTGGGCTCTCGTGGTGTGCTCATGCTTACTGATCTTTTTAACCGCATTTTGAACACTGGGACGATGCCACATCAATGGCGGCACAGTTTTATTACCACTATTTACAAAGGAAGGGGCAGTGTTCAAGATTGCGGTAGTTATAGGGGCATTAAGATTATGAGTCACACCATGAAGCTCTTCGAGCGCGTGATCGCCCTCAGGCTCCGCCGAGAGTGTACTGTCTCTGAGTGTCAATATGGATTTCAGCCAGGATCAGGCACTACGGACGCCATTTTTGCTCTCAGAATTTTGATGGAGGCACACAGGGAAAAGAGGAGAGCTCTGCATGTGGCATTCTTAGACCTGCAGAAGGCCTTTGACTGTGTGCCACGTCAGTGTATCTGGTGGGCACTGCGATCCAAAGGGATCCCTGAATCCTATGTTGCTATTATCAGAGACATGTACAACGACTCTGTTTCTACAGTTAGGACCGCTGTTGGCGATACCAAACCCTTCCCAATTACAGTAGGGGTTCACCAAGGCTCAGCTCTTAGTCCACTTTTGTTTAATGTAGTGCTAGATACTGTCACGGCTCACATCCAGGACCAGCCTCCATGGCTGATGATGTATGCCGATGACATAGTACTCATAGACGAGAACCGACTGATGCTGGAGCGTAAAGTGAATGCCTGGAAGGGTGCGCTTGAGAACGGTGGTCTTAAACTGAATGTGTCAAAGACCGAGTACATGGCTTGCGGGAACCCAGACTCGAGCACCATCCACATCGGGCCTGAGCCAGCCGTTAAGTCGGAGAAGTTCAGGTACCTTGGATCCATTATGCACGAGTCCGGAGGCATCGACTACGATGTCCATGCCCGGGTTAGCGCTGCTTGGGCCAAATGGCGGGAGGTCACTGGTGTGGTCTGCGATCGCAGAATACCGCCCAAACTCAAGGGGCTGATATACAATGCAGATCCGACCAGTTCTTCTATACGGCAGCGAATGTTGGCCAGCATTATCTCGGCACACTCAGGAGCTTCACGTAACGGAGATGAAGATGAAGATGCTGAGGTGGATGTGTGGCGTTACTCGGGCTGACCGCATACGCAACACATTCATTCGAGGTAGTCTTGGGGTCCGGCCACGTTTTGCGCCGGTCTAAGAACTACGTCGGAAGAAAATGCCTTGATATGTCTGTCCCTGGAGTAAGAACCCCCGGACGCCCAAGGAAGCGATGGCTGGACGACATGAGAGCCAATGGACTAACCACTGAGGATGCTCAAGACCGTGCAAAGTGGAGTAGACTAAGTAGGAAAGCAGACCCTGGCAATAGGCCGGGATAATGCTAAGTGAAAGAAGAAGATATATATATATATATATATATATATATATATATATATATATATAATATATATATATATATATATATATATATATATATATATATATATATATATATATTATATATATATATATATATATATATATATATATATATATATATTGTGATAGTGGCACAGTTAGCATGAGTTTGTACCAAGTGAAATGCATATTCGAATCCTGTTGGGGCAAAACATTTTTTTTTCTATTTATAATGAGATAGATAGTAAATGAATCTCGCTACCTAACCAGCAATGAATAAAAAAAGTAAATTATTCTATAAATAGTAAACTCTAATAGTCTACTCTTCGTTCTCCACTTTCTTTATTTTCTGGAGAAGAGGAGAGAGGAGAGTGGAGAAGCGGTAGGTGATGGCGATGAAATGAAGATGTTAAATTTCCCCGAGCGTGAATCGAACCCACAAGCGTCTCAGTTAGTTATTTATCGCTTCAGTAGTGTACAATCTTGGCTTAGAATCTAATTTAAAATATAACCCAACCACTGAGCTACAGAAAGCACAAGAGCGATGACCATTTCATATGTAAATGGTACAAAAACTCACACTCGTCTGCTCACGACGTTGTTTATGGATGTTGATGATAACGAGAGCTCTTCTCATATTGTAGGTCCGGTTATTACAAAACCACCCCAACCCCCACCCACAGAAATAAATGAAAAAAACCCCTTAACAAATTTGAGGGGGATTCCTGTTTTAAATTAAAAAGCCCTTCTATTTCTATGAGTTTTAATTTTCCCTCTAAAATTTTTTTTATATTTTAACATTATCTATTTATTTATTAAAAAGGGAAAAAAAGTTTGTGAGGGGTTTGTATGTATTTTTGGGCAGGGGGCTGAAGGGATCGGGAAAAAATTTTGGGGAACGGGTAGTTTAGGGTCTGGCATAATATATGGGCTAATTTTTAAAAATTTTTAAAAACAGGATAATAAAAAAAATATTGTTGGTGAATGATTTAGTTTTTCTTAATTTAAATTTGTGGGAAGCTTCAGATTATCACTAAAACCCCGAATAGGTAAAAAACTATATGTTATTTAGATATTCGTTTTTTGTTTTAATTGTCAACAAAAACAAAAAGGTTTTCATTGTCAAGATTTTTAATAATGGTAATAAAGGGGGTTCCAAAAACGGAAAGGGAAAATTTTATCCCTCCCTTGAATGCAGGTAAAAAATTTTTAAAACAAACCGCGTCTAGCTCCCTTAAGCGGGGCGAAACTAGGAGCGGTCCCCTAGTAAAAATAAAAAATTTTTTTTTTATTTATGATCGTTTAAAAAATAAAACAAACTTTTAAAAATATTTAATGTTTTTTTTAATTTCGTTTAAAATTTATTTTTTTGGGGGTACTATTACTTTAATAAATTTCCCCAATAATATTTTTCTAAAAATTCTTTCATGTAAAACCAAGATCATTATACTTTTTGTATGAAGAAAATCATTACATTATCATCCGTCCTATATATTTATATAATCTATATCTATATATATATATATAATATATATATATATATAATATAAAATTATATATATAATATATTTTATTTTATAGAAATATAATTTTATATAATATAAATATATTATAAACTAAAAAAAATTTTTAAAAGGGAAAAATTTATCTATGGAAATTAAAAAAAATGCTAAAGACAGCAATTTTTCACGAAGTAATTTTTTTCCTATATAAAAAATTCACGGAAAAGTACTTTCGGGGGAAAAAAAAATAATTTTTTAACGCTCATTTAAGTCAAATTTATCAAAATTAAAAAATGGGGGAAAAATTTTTAAAACTAGTAAAAAAATATATAAAACTCATAAACTGACCCCCCTCAGACTTTTTCATTTGAAAATAAAAAAATATTCAAAAGGGGCTTCAAAACGGTGAACCTTTTTTCGTACCTAAAAAAAAAAATTATATATTACTTTTTCTTCAAATTTATTTGCGTTTGTAAAATATACTATATTATAGGAAACCCTTGTTTGTGACTTTATTTTAATTAAACAGGATACGGTTAAAAAACGCTTTTAGGTCTTTAAATTTGTTTCGGGTTAAAACCCCCATTTTTAAATAAAAATATTTATAATATAAAATATATATTTAAAATATATATATTTTATATTTTTTAATATTATTATATATATATATATATATTTTATATATAATTCCCTTGCAGACCCCTGTCCCTCTGCGCCACGATGGTATTTATTTACATTACTTAATCGTTTCCCATTGTAGTCGCTATATTAAAAAAAAAATTTTTAGTACAGGGAGGATGTTAGGGGAAAAATTATATATAAATATATATTATTTATATATTAATATATATATAATTAAAATATATATTAAAAATAAAAAATTTTAAAATTTATATATATATATATATTTTATATATATAAAATTATATATATATATCATAAAATATATATTATATATATACGGATAGGGATATGGATCGGAAAACCGGGGGAGGGAAATTCGGTTAGGGTTTGCGGACATAAATAATTTCGGATTATCCCGGAAAACCCGAAATTATTTTCTAACTACGATTTATTTAACTACGCAAACGAAGCACGGGTTTGATATTTTATTATACTAATAATATAAAACCCGAAGAGTTTGTGTGTTTTTTTTGTTTTCAAATATTTTGTCATTCTTTATTGATTTCACTTTTAATTTCATTTTATTTTTTTTTAAATTGGAACCCAACGTTTTATACAAAAAAGTTTTTATTCTTTTTTTAAAATTTAAACCGATACTATTACCTTATTTAAAACCACTTAAAGACTTACTTAATAGGGTTAAAAATAAATCCTAAAAACCAAACCATCCCTTTTTTTGGAAAAGGTTTAAAAAAACTATAAAACCCGGGAATTTTAAATTTTAAAATTCCCTGATTTTAAAGCAAAGGTTTTCCCCCCCCGCCCCCCGTTTTTGTCGGGAACCAATTCGAAGATAAATAAATAACATATTCCTCACATCACAAGACAAAGCCCGGATTTTAACTTCCGCCACTCCACCAATTTCTAGAAAAATCTAGTAAAAGTGGGGAACGGAGTGTTTTAACCCCTTAAGCTTATCACCCCCCCTATATGCGGAACACCCGTGCTTTTAAAAAAAAAAAATGTAATTATTTTAAAGGGCATATTGGGTTTGCCAAAAACGTGTTAAAAAAAGAATTTTTTTAATTAAGCCGCCTCGTTTAAAATATTATATAATTCTTTAAATCTCAGGATAGGGACTTCAACTGGCAAAACCCCCGGGTACATTAAAAACCCGTTTTAGATTTACTTAGTGGAAAAAACGTGGGAAAAATTCACCAAAATCTATTTAGATAGTTTTTTTAAATTAAAGATAATTAAAAAAAATGATTTTTCGTCGATGTTTTGTGATTTGGGATAAACTTTTTTTTAAAGTAACTTTTGTTTTTATCAAATATATAAAACCTTTGGGTCGTGATGACTGATGACTGACAGAAAAAATTAAAAAAGCTACGGCTTTTAAAGGGCCCAAAAGCTTGGCATGCCAATTTTTTAGTATTTTTTCCATGTATATCGCATCATGATCCCCCAAAATCTTTTTCTTAAAGCGTCCTGGAAGCGTTTAGTTTGGGAAACTATTTCCCTTTGGGATACAGTTCCCGGACTGAGAAATAATATAGCTTATGAAAACCCATTTCTTAAAATTTGACATAAAATAATATATAAATATAATATTATATAACTATATATATATATATAATATTTTATTATTATAATATATATTTTATATATATAATATTTTATATATAACTTTTATATATATATATTTTTATATATTATAATATAATTATATATTATATATAATATATTAAAATATATATATAAAATTTTTATAAAAATTTATATAAAAATATATATTATTATATTTTATATATATATATATATATTAAAAATTTTTTATATTAAAATATATATATAAAATATATTTTATACATTTACTTTTTATTATTGAGATTAGTTTTATTTGTATTTGTACAAAAAAAATACGGAATTTTCCAAAGTATAATACAAATGGAAAAGCCGGGGGGCGATATGCAAATTAGTAAATTTTTGACGTTTCCGTTTGAAACCCCAAAATAATTGTTTTTAAATTGAATTTACCTTTTAATCAAAAATAAAGGAAACACCCATCTTTAAAATTCCTAGGGAAACCCCCTTTTCCCAAATGACCCCGGTTTTCGCACAACACATTTTTTTGAGTTTTAAAAGCTCAAGTCAGCAAGTTTCGTTTAATATATGAGAATATCAGTACACGGACTCTCTAGAATTTTAAAATTTATTTAAATTTTTTTTATTTTGGTTTTTTTTTTTAAAAATTATACTTATTGATTTTTCCCAAAAAAAAAAAAACTGAAAAAGTATTTACAAATTTTAAATTATTATTTTGTATTATCCGTGTGACTGCTTAGAGAAACGTTGCGGGTTCGTTTCCCCCACTGGGGGAATGGTTATTTTTATTTTATCGTAAAATTCGCGCGATAAATAAAAAGTAGGTGCCTTAATAGGGGGCCCAGCTCAATGAGTGAAAAGCTAATCCTCTCCTCTATTGACTAAATAAAAATTTTAGATAGAACAAATTGTAATTGAGTTTTGTTGACATCACCCTCAAGTCCCTTTAACCCAGGGGACAAAGCCAGATTGAAAGTTAGAAAATTTTTTTTTTAAAAAAAAAAACCTCGCATTAAAAAAATTTTACACACTTTTTGGTACATAAAAATTTTCAAAATATTTTTTTTATGAAAAAAATCATAAATTTGGAAGGGCGCTTTTTTCTCTTAAGAACGAAAAAAACCTAAAAATCCACTTTACCTTTTGGGGAATCTCCCCCATTGCCGCTCCAAGCGGGAGTTCCCCACGGCAAAAAGGGCAAAAACCCGATAGGGTTTAAAACAAATGAAGATTTCAACCGCGTCGAGGGAAATTCCTGTCGAGAACCTTGGAGAAAACTTATTAGGAATTAGCTATTCGTAAAAAATTTTTTAAATAAATTTAATTTGTATTCAGGCTTTTTTAGTCCTCCATTTATTTAGTAGGCTTGGAGATAATAAAAAGTAAAAATGTTTTTAAATTAAAGTCGCCCGGGTTTGGGGTTATAGCGTTTGAATGAAAGCGGGGTTGGGGGGTTCGTTGCCTCTGGGGGGGATGTAAATTCTTATTTTTCCCCCTCTTCTAAATGGCCAAATTTTAAGTAATTAACTTTTAAAAGGGCATAAAAGAAACCTGCAGTATTTGGGCCTGGGGGGTTTTATTATATATATCTTAAATTTGTAATATTTTAATGAAACTTACTATTAACTATTTTTATAAATTTAAAATTTTTATATTATTATATTTTAATTTTTATATATATAAAAACTATATCTATATTTTTTTATATTTTAAAGATATATATATATATATATAAATTTTAAAAATTTATGGTATTTTATATAACCCCCCTAATATAAAAATAATTAAAATATATATATCAAAATATAATATTATATAAAAATATATTTTTAAAATTATATTATTATATAATTTAAATATATTCTTATTATATTAGATATATATATAAAATTAATATAATACCCCAAATTATACTATGACATAATAAAAAAAAAATTTTTAACTTTTGAACGCTCTATAATAAAAAACGTTCTAAATAAAAAAAAAAAACCAAAAAACTTTTCCCCAAAAAACCCAAAAAAAAGTAATGAAAAATTTTTAAAATTTTTAATAAATTTTCCATTTCGTGACGGGGAATTTAAAAAATCCCAAATTTTGATTTGTTTCGGAGAAAGGGTCAATTTGGGAAGTTCCATCTAATATTGGGACGGGGTTGACATTTTATTTAAATTTTGTATTTAAATATTTTTTAGTGTTAAAAAAAAAAATCCCATATAATTTGATTAAAAAACGGTTTCAAATTTAAAATCAAACAAAAAAATAAAAAAAAAGTAATAAAAAATTACGCCTTTTTTGGTAAAAAAAGCGGGGCATGTTTTTTAATATATCAAAATGTTAAAAGCCCTCCATTTTAATGAAATTTTTTGTGTTTATAATATTTTTAATATATTATATTAATAATAATAATATAATTACTATATTTATTTTTATATATATATAATATAATATATAAATATTATATATATAAAATATTTTAAAACATAATACATACAACATACATCATCCCTACAATTCTAATTAAAAAAAAACAACTTACCCCAAATAGAAAGGCTAATAAATAACGTATAGATACCTGGCGTCAAACAGGGTTTTTTTTCAGCCTCGCTCGATTTTTTAAGTGGCGGAACCCAGCCCCCCTTCGTCAGGGCTTAACGGAAATTTTATAGAAAATTAAAAAAAGGTTCAAGTTTTATCCCCATTAAACAAGAGTTAAAAACCTCCGTTCTCCCCTTTCCCCCTTTGAGCGGATAGAAACTTATTATAAAACTAGTGGACCTAACTGAATTTGGGGTGGTGATATAAAATATATATATTATATTATATAATATATATATATTTTTTAAATATATATAATTATATATATTATTATTAAATATATAATTTTATTTTATAAATATATTATATTTTAATATATTTTTATATATATATATATATTTTAATATATATATATATATAAATTATTAATATATATATATATACTATATAATATATTTTAAAAATTTTATATAAAATTAAAAAAAACCTACTCTATAAGCGTGGGGGAAAGTTTAATTTGGGAAATTTTTAAAAAAATTCACGAATGTATTTTTAAAAAAAAAAATTTATTTTATTTATAAAAAATATAAAGAAAATATTTATTGTCCTTATAAAATGAAAACTGTGTAAGTGTAATTTAATTTTTTTTAATTCAAATTTTTTGCAAAAAGGGTTTTCCCAAAAAATGGTTTCCTAAAAATCCTGGTCATTTTCCGCAAGTTGTGAGTTTTTTGATTTAGGTCCTTATTTTCCCCATTTTAATAAATCTTATGAAAATAAATTAAATTAAAATTTTATCCCTTTTGTATAAAAATGGAAAATACGTTGTCGCTTACGGCCAACATATTCCCTATTAATTTATTATTAATATATATAAAAAGATATTATATATTATATATATATATAATAATATTTTTAATATATATATATATTATATATAGATATATATTATATTTTTAAATATTTTAAAAATATAAAATTTTTATATTAAAATATAAAAATATATTATAGTATTATATATCTAATTATAATATTATATATTATATATATATATATATATATTATTTAAAGTTTTCTTTATTGAAATAAATTTGTTGAATTACTACTAAAAAAATTTTTTTTCCAAACGGTGGACTTATCTCTAGACGAGATTTCTTCCAGCCAACCTGTGAAAGTGGGTGAAAGTAAGTAGCGAGATGACTCTTAAAATGCAATATAAAGATAAAAAATTTACGTAATTACATAAAACTAAAAATAACTTTAAAAAAAATCCTATACATAAAGCATAAAAGATATACGAGATATACATACATACCAGTAATAATGTTAAATAAACATATACTTATACAAATACATATAAATACATACATACGCTATAAAATATATAAAATTTCAACACAAAAAACAAAATAAGCACAGAAATATAATATAAATAAAACATAGATAAGTTAAATAATTTTCAGATACTATTAAGTTCGTTGATGAGATGTTTTTCAGTTGCGACTTAAAAGACAAGATTGATTGGCTCTCTTGAATAGCTTTAGGGAGTTTATTCCAAAGGAGTGGAGCCTGTACAGAAAAGGAATTTTGAAGGAATTTGGTATTGCTCTTTGGAATGTCTAGCATTGGTAAAACAAAAGACCTCCTCGAGCGTGTAGGAGAGGGAAGGATTTTAAAACGGGAACGTAGATAAGGAGGGAAGTTTTGGTAGTTGACTATTTTGAAGAGCAAAGAAAGGATATGCATATCACGGCGAAAACGATTAGGGAGCCAATTAAGCTGAGCTCGAAAATGGGATACGTGGTCGTACTTCCGAAGACCGTAAACAAAGCGTATAGCGAGGTTTTGAAGACGCTCTAATTTGTTAATTTGCCTCCTCAGTCACATCCAAATAGCAGACATCGGCATAGTCAAGTATTGGTAGGAGAAGACATTGCGCTAGCATTATTTTTGTTTTATGAGGAAGGAAGTATTGGAGACGCTTAAGAGAACGATAAGAGAAATGCATACGCTTACTAAGTTCACTAATGTGGGGTGTCCAAGACAAATTGCAGTCAAAAATTAGACCCAAATTCTTTACTTTATCATAATATGGAATTGGAATTCCAGAATACATAATCGTAGGTACTGAATTCCAATTGATTTTACTTGCAAGTCGGCTACTACCGATTATTATTGCTTGCGACTTTTTCGGGTTAGCTGACAGTCCAAAAGATTCAGCCCAACATTCGATAGCAGCTAGATCATTATTTAAAATATTTATGATGTCGGACAAATCGTTTATATGTCCATGTTGGTATAGCTGCAAATCATCTGCATACAGATGGTAAGGAGAAGAAATGACTTTGGAAATGTTGTTTATAAAAATAGAAAACAGCAGAGGAGAAAGAATGCCGCCTTGTGGAACGCCAGCAGTGAGATCTAGCCACGATGACGTATAATCATTAACTTTCACACACTGTTGGCGTCCGAAGAGATAAGAGTGAAACCAGTTTATAACAGTTGAAGAAATGTTTACTGCACGAAGAGAAGCAAGAAGTATGTCGAAATCAACAGAGTTAAACGCATTGCTGAAATCCAGTAGTACAATTGCGGTGAGCTTGGTGTTATCCATGGCACAACGAATATCCTCCGTAATATTCAGCAGTGCACTAACTGTGCTGTGGAATGGACGGAAACCGGACTGGAAAGGACATAGAAGATTGTTTGAGGAAAGAAAGGAATACAGTTGGTTATAAACAATGGATTCAAGAACTTTGGATAAAATAGGCAAAATGGAGATAGGACGATAGTCAGAGGCTAAGCCGGGATTTGACGTTTTAGGCAGCGGAACGACATGAGCATTCTTCCACTGTGAAGGAAAGACATTGCGTGACAGTGAGAAATTTATAATGTGGGTAAGCACTGGTGCAATGTTGTCCAACACGGGAAGAATCATCTCAAGGCTGAGATTGTCACTTCCGATGGCTTTAGTGGAGATGGAGTGAACATACTTCTTGACTTCATCTTCTGTTACAGAGTTAAATGAAAATGGAACAGAGTCAGGAGGGTCAATGCAAGACAAATATGTTAGAGTTTGATTTTTTTTTGAGCATTTAAGCTTATAGTTGGATTACTAAAAGAGGAATTTAAAACGTTAAGATCTAATGAAATCTGATGGCGATCAGTGCTTTTACATATACCGAGCGACTCTAAGAACCTCCAAACTTGGTCGTATGAGAGATTCTGAATAGTATTGTGAATATAGCGGCGTTTAGCATCCCTACACATTCTGTTGCAAATGTTACGCAGTCTTTTGTATTCGGTGAGATTTTCATCACAAGGATGTCTTTTGTTTTTAGATTTGGCCCGATCGCGCTTAGCCATGCATCTTTTGATAATTGGGGTCAACCAGGGCGCGGGTGCGTGCTTCATACGAACTGGTCTTACTGGCGCATGAGTATTGTAGATCTTAATCAGCTCAGTAGTAAGAGATTCTACCATATCGTCAATATTAGTTAATGACATTATGGGTGACCAGTCGATATTCTCCAAATCCTCCCTGAAGCGTTCCATATCGATATGCTTAAAATTGCGCTGAAGTAAAACTTTGCCTCTAACTTTAGGAGGGCGTAACTTATATGAAAGAAAAATTAGGTCATGAAAGAGAAGGAGCCGTCATTTGGCCGTGAGAGATCACAAGATTAGGGTTAGAGACCGAGATAATATCAATGAGGGAAGGCCTGCAGTTGGGAAAATAGTGTGTGGGAGAAGACATGGGTAAAATGTGTAAATTGAGAGATTCATTGAGTGCTTTTAATTGTTTACTTCTCGTGTCGTTTTTTAATAAACATGTATTTAGATCGCCCATGCAAATTATATGTTCATACTGGTGGGAAAAATTCTCTAAAATATCCTCCAGAGCACCAAAATAATTTACTTTGTCATTGGGGGCGTATAAGATACCGAGAAGAATTTTTTATGATGAAGATGTATTTCCAAGAAAAGATATTCAAGGAATCCTACAGGTTGATTAGGGGAGCAAGAGATTACACTGGCAGGAATGTTGTTGCGAAGGTATATACCAACACCACCTCCACCCCGCTCAGTGCGATCATTCCTGAACAGTTGAAAACCTGGAAGGGAATAGCAAGCTGATGAAAGACATGGCTTAAGCCAGGTTTCAGATATTAGAATACAATCGACTGTGCCGGAGCCAAAGGATGTGAGAAGATCAGTATAATGAGCAGGTATACTCTGCGCGTTGATATGCACCAAGGAAAGAGAACCAAAAGGATTGTTAAATGTATTCGATAACTTTTCTGCAAGGGTATCTGTATCTGAAAAAGACGAGTGATTACTATCAACACTGTCATAACTAGATGAGCATGAGAAGAACTCATTATCTATGTTCATATTTTAATATTAATATAATATTTATAAATAATAGAATATTAAAAATATACAAATAATAAATATGTTTATATATAAATAAATAATTTTAAAAATAATTATAAAAAAGGAAAATAGACTTCAAAGCAAATCAAAATGAACTAAACAAAATAAAAATAATAATAAAAATAATCCACGTGCACAAGTTGACTTAAGAAAATAATTAGCACATTTAAACAGTACACCAGAGGAGACAACAAAAGTATAAACTTGTAACAAATAACAAGACTACATAAAAAGAAACGTAATTGTACATATTAACAAACAAAAGTATAAGCTAGAACGAATAACAAGATTACTTAAAAAGAAACGTAATTGTGCATATTAAAAAACAGCAATACATCTACACTATTTATACTCTATGGGCGTTTAAATTTTAACAAACATACATGATACGTCAAATATGTCATCTCGAAAAGTAAACAAATGTAAATATTTTACTGTTTTTCGTTTAAAAGTTTTAAGATCTAACTAGAAAAGAAAATAAATGTACCGTACTGTCAGCAAAATAACAAAACATATTGAACACTCTAAATATATATCAAGTATAAACCAACTAAATCAAGGAGATATAAACAAAACAGATACCCGACTAAATGTTAGAGGATCTTGGATTTTGTGTTATTAACTGTTTGAGCTCAGACATGGAAGATAATTTCACTTTTGATTTATTAGCCAGTAGAATAACTATTATGCCATCGGTTGACCAGCACTTCTTTATTCCAAAGTGTTTGCGGGCTGCGACGAAAACTTCTTGGCGCGACTTTGAAAGGAATTCCGTCAATGTTATTTTAGTGCCCTTTAGTGTGGTTTTCATTTTCCAAACACTGGACCGTGCCTGTATACTGGAAAACCTGACAAGGATTGGCCTGGAAGAATCCTTTTTTGTACCGAGTCTGTGGCAAGATTCAATTGAAGAAGACCCAACATCAGACAACTTCATATGCCTGGATAATACTTCCATTGTCTTATTTAATACATCTTCGTCTTTCTCCTCTCTAATACCGTGGAGTAAAAGCACCTTTCTTCTTGAATGCGTCTCCAAGCGGTCCATACCAAGTGCTACCATCTCAACTTGTGATTTTAATAGGCTGAGAGTCTTCCATACAAAAGCCTTGAGTGTATAGAAGTCAGCAGCTAAGGCTTTGACTGTGGGAGTGGGAGCTGCAGAGCTAGGCTGTGACAGGCTCTTCTCGAATTCACCCATTCTTGAAGAGAACATAGTAGAAAGTTCGTCCATGCTTTTGAGTAACTTTTCTAAAAAAAAAAAATGTTCATATATATATAATAACACTGGTTTCGTACCTAAAAGTTAAAAACGGGACTCTATTATTAAGCCTCCGCCGTCTATGTCCGTCTATTTGTCTGTCACCAGGCTCTATATCATAAGCTGTGATAGCTCGTAAGCTGAAATTTTCACAAATTATGTATTTCCGTTTCCGCTATAACAGCATATACTAATGAAAATATCTCGTCAGCGGAATACGTACAAGGGCGAAATAGGTACGGGACCCTCGATGCGCGAGTACTACTCGCATTTGACCGTTTTTTTTTACATTATAAGTAAGTATTATTTATGAAATCATCTTTAAATATAATTATACAAAACGATATACAAAATCATATAGAAAAATTTAAAATAGAAAATAATGTAAAATTTAAAAAAGACATTTTTCTTTTTTAAATTTTACATTATTTTCTATTTTAAATTTTTCTATATGATTTTGTATATCGTTTTGTATAATTATATTTAAAGATGATTTCATAAATAATACTTATAATTCATAAATAATTTAAAATAAATTTTCATAAATAATTTAAAATAAATTTTCATAAATAATTTAAAATAAATTTCAAAGAGGCGCGGATTCGAATCCCACTAAGTACAAATTTTTAATACGTTTTCTATAAATAATTTGTAGCGGTAAGATTTAATTAAATATAAATATATATATATATATATATACTATATATATATATATAATATATATATATATATATATATAATATATATTATATATATATATATATCTATATATATATCTATATATATAATATATATAATATAATATATCTATATATATATATATACTATATATATATATATATATATATAATATTATATATATATATATATATATAATAGATATATATATATATATATATATATATATATATATATATTATATATATATATATATAGATATATATTATATATATATATTATATATATATCTATATAATATATATATATATATATATATATATATATATATATATATATATATATATATATATATATATATATATATATATATATATATATATATATATATATATATATATATATATATATATATATATATATATATATATATATATATATATATATATATATATATATATATATATATATATATATATATATATATATATATATATATATATACATTAATATATTTTAGAATTTGTTAACTTAAGCAAAAAGTAATAAAAAAGCTAAGTTTAAGGTTCCAGGTAACTTTAAGGGACTTCCCACTAAGCACGGATTATTAAGTAGGCATATAGTACTTATATATGATAACCTAAAAATGAAATATAAAAAATCTTTGCCTTTTAGTGGCATTCTATAAAAAATCTAATCAAAACACGTAAATAACGAGGGTGTGTAGCGAAATTAATTTCATGTACAAAACTTGTTTTTTCAGGTTTCAGAAACACATTTGGAAATTGCTTTAATATTTGTTTATTCTTGGACAACATAAATTTACATCGAGTATCGCGTTATGTGGCTAAGCTCGAGGTGGATTTTAATTAATAATAATCCTGCATATAAAAAAGAATCCATCATGGCGCAGCGGCACAGCATTTAACTGTAAACGTAGCGAAGATTGTGGGTTTGATTCCAACGAAAACGCGGCGTTGAGTTACGCCACGCAACACGCGCTGTGATGGAAAATGGGGAATGATGTTCCCTCTGCCTATCCTGCTATGTGCGGGATACAGCGTGAAGCTAAAAAAAAAGCCCCGGTGGCGCAAAGGGATAGTATTTGACTGTAAATTTGAAGGGCGGTTGTATGCTGGATATATTGTGAAACTGCCAAAATTTAAATAACCATATATTTTTCAATTAACTATATATATAACTATATATATAATAATAACTATATATTTTTTATCTCAATTTTATATATGTTTAAAAAAAATCTCTATTTATAATTAGTTTTAATTTTGTCTCGGTACATTTTAAATTTCTTCTGGTGTTACACTGGCTCGTGGGTGGCCGGAATCCGAAAGCTCTTTCTTCTTGTTTTCACTATACATTTGTATAGTGAATAAATTAAAATCGTTTTCATTTGTCAAGAAACTTGCTTAGGACAAATACTGAATCCCCACTTTTAAGATCCGCCCAAGCGCTCTAGCCAATTAAGCTATACCGTTCACATATAGCCGTCATATACGTCACAATGCTTATGATTTGGTAGAATTTTTCAGTCTCGTGAATCATTGGATTTATGTAATAACATTGAAAATTTAATCAAAATCGGCAAAGTGGAAGAAAAATGCCCTGTCCTCCAAGCCCTCGGTATGACCAGGTAACCGCTCTTATAGGAAACCACGCTAAGTAGTTCAAACATAATATGTAAATATATTTTGAAATATTTGTAAAATGAATATTTTTTAATTTACGAAAATCTTGATGAATTTATAATACGTTATAGTGTCCTGTATGTAAGAAATCAGAGCTTAAAAGTTGCATATTATTCAATATAATAGTAGAATATGGATAAATTTCATCTACTTTTCAGGGCTTTTGAAAACTTTGTGGGAAAGTTTAAAGCTTTCTCTCAGAAAATCCTAAAGAAAACATATATTTTATCTATGCTTAAAATCTCGAGGTTTTGTGGCAAAATTTCAACATCTACAATTCAAGATGATTGAATTGATTTCGCGCTATAATAAGATAAAGAGCGGCGTTAAGTACCGCCACTTAGCTCACAAGTTCTGGCGGAAAACGGAGTGTTTCGACATAAGATTTTCTCTGCCTACCCTGCTACATGCAGGATAAAATATATGCAGGATAAATAATTGTAAAATATTTTTTTTACGTTTTATCTAACTGTGTTGGGAGAAGTATTAATTTATATGATGCCATCCTATAGAAGTTGTTGACTGCACTCGGTAGTCGTGAGTTCGATCCCCAATAGGGGATTCCAAATTATGTTTATATTTAAATATTGTTCTGATGTGGTCATACAAAACGCGGCGTTAGGTACAACCATAACGTAACTCAACAATATCTTTAAATGGATAAAATGTGGATCGGACGTCGGTTCTTAGCTCTAGCTTTTGTTTAGGGGGAACGCGTGAAGCTAAAAAGCTCAAAAAAGTCCATGATAAAATTGTATATATTTGTTTAAAAAAATTAAACAATATACTTTTAAGTGGTTTTCCGACCTTTGAAGAGTCTATCTATTTAAGTCCTGGATCCATCACCAGACCAGCTCGATGAAGTCATGTTATTTTAATTATTTTAATGATTTTTTAAAATGTCAATCCATACGAAGGATAGAAAAAATACTTAAAGAAAAACATATAAAAATTTAAACGCAGCGAGATTTGAACCCACGCCTCGTGGACGGTTTCCATGTGGCGTGTGTTCAAATCCCGCTGCGTTCCAATTTTTATATGATTTTCTTTGAGTAAATATAGAATTGTGTAACTTTTTTTCCCGCCTATACGCAAATAGAGAGAGCCTAGAGTTATAACACTCCGTTCCCCACTTTTTGTCAAATATCCCTACCTAATAACACATACAATGACATATAAACCTTTATATAATAAAAGTTTTAATAAAAATACGTACAAATATATATACTAACTTGTAAGATGAATCTACTGTGAAGACGTAGTTTCATAAGCTTTTCCCAAAGCGGCTGTAAGAAATATTCTGCCCTACGGCAAGTTATCGCGCGCTGCCATCGCAAATCATATGGGATCATCGTTTTTGTAATATTACTTGTGTGAAGTGTTTGGATTACATTTTTAGTATATTATTTCCAAATTGGCGTACATAATATGCTTTTGGTAATAATTTGTAGATTTATAGATTTACTGTAGCCCAAAAGTTTTATTTGCGTGGGCTGTAATATATAAAATCAAGGTATCCCGTTCCCCATGGAAGTTCCCCCACTCCCCAAGGACTTAATCTTAAGAAGTAATTTTATATATATATATATATATATATATATATATATATATATATATATATATATATATATATATATATATATATATATATATATATATTATATATATATATATATATATATATATATATATATATATATATATATATATATATATATATTATATATATATATATATATATATTATATATATATATATATATATATATATATATATATAGATATATATATATATATATATATATATATATATATATATATATATATATATATATATATATATATATATATATATATAGATATATATATATATATATATATATATATATATATTATATATATATATATATATATATATATATATATATATATATATATATATATATATATATATATTTATGATTCCTGCTTCCAATAGCTTATTTGAATAAGAATATTTTCATTTAAATAATTGATTTTGATTGTATGCGTGTTAGGATAGAGTAAAGTCAAGATTTCTAATATGATGTCAAATTATTTTAGGCAAAGTCGCAAACAAAGTACTAGTTTACAATATTCTAGTGTAATATCCTTGTATGGTTAGACAAAGTGTTACAATAGGTTCCACCACTCAATTTCAAAATAGTGCCTTAATAATGAATAATAAATAAAATAAACTGAAAGCTATATAAAAAAAATATATTTGACTCATTTTACAAAGAAATGTTCTCCATATCCAATTTCTATATTGCGCATAAAGAAAATTTTATTTAAAAAAAAATAATAATAAAAAAAATTACCGAGACTATTTTCATTTAAAAAGACCTGTTGTATTGAAATAAAAGAATATCAGAACATATTCCGTATCAAGTCTCATATATTAATGAAACTGTTGAATTTTAAAAATACATATATATATATAAATTTAACGATACGATAATACTTTTGCAACTGAATTCCTTTGAAAGTGAAATATTTTCACGTATGTTTTTATCATTTCTGTATTTATTTACACATATATTCTTTATTTCACATAGTAAAAAGAAATAAATATCTATATATTAAATATATATCTATATATAGTTACATATATACATATATATTTAATAAACACACAATATTATATAGAAAATGATACATAGTAATTCAATTTTTTTGTATTTTTGTACATTCCTTATATTCCGTTTGAATCAAAAATAGACTATATATAATACTTAGTTGAAATGAATATATCTAACTCTCCTTATGAACCTCTCCTTATGACCATCATAGTATATACGCTGATCAATATATATATATATATATATATATATATATATATATATATATATATATATATATATATATATATATATATATATATATATATATATATATATATATATATATATATATATATAACAGTTTTATTGTTTTAAAAACATTGGGTATTGCAATTATTGTTCAATCATTGTTCAATTATTATTCAAATAAGTAAAAAACGTATTTGTAATGTAGAATTCTTTATGATAAAATTTTCGAATTTCAAACAGTAATAAGTTCCATATAAAAAGTTCCATACTAACCATCTCATGAGAATAAGCAAATTGATATTTGTCTGTATTTTCATTATGAAAATATATCGGTCAAGTGCGAATAGTACTCGTGCACCGAGGATTCCGTACCTATTTCATGATTATAGGTATTTCGCTGACAGAATATATATTTTTTTATTTTTAGTATTTGTTGTTATAGCGGCAACGGAAATACATAATTTGTGAAAATTGCAGCTTTCTAGCTATCACGGTTTATGAGATACAGCATGGTGATAGACAGACAGACAGACGGACAGACAGACAGCAGAGGCTAAGTAATAGGATCTCGTCTCGTATTTACTTTTTAGATACAAGATACGGAACCCTAAAAATGACATCCCAATACCGAAACTCTGGCTTAGCGCCGACATTTACAGATCTAATTTTACAAATGTGACTGGTTTTTCCAAAGACGGGCTTTACTTGAACGTGCTCGTTCAAGCAAACTTACAAAATATATAGAATATCGTACTAAAGAATGTAACGGGTGAAATTTAAATTATTTGGATTCTGTTTGTACAATAATACTAGAATTGCGATTAAAATTAGAAGAAGATGAACATTTTTAAGTTATATATGGATATTTTATTTACAATAGGTTTCATAGTTGTAGGGAAATAATCGTAGAGTTATGGAAGGCTATGACGGCCGAAGATTGGCAGATGACTGATGACAGATGACAGATGACAGATGACAGATGACAGATTGCAAGTGGCAGATGAAAAATCAAGGATTAAGTCATGAACGATGATGATGATGATGATATCCATCACGAACACAATAGCGGTGAAAATTGCAATTTTTATAAAGCTAATTCCTCGTCGAGTAAAAACAATAATAAAAGTTCTATCAGTCTAATATTAAGAAGGACCTAAGTTTACTTACCCAGTAATAGTTTTATACCTTGTATTTCATAGTGGTATTATTTAGTCTATTAATTTAAATAGATTAATTATCTATTTATTAAGATTTACAAAAGGTATAACGATGAGAATCGTGTTATATGGACACTTCGCCATTGTAACACAATTATGTGATTTGAACAGTGTTTTCTATATAAATTATTAAATTTATAAAATATTTGTAGAATACATATAAAAATTTTATCGTAGCGGAATTTGAACCCGCTCCTCATGGAAACCGTTTAAGCGATCTAACCACTGCGCTATACGTTCTCATCAAACCACATATATAATTTTGTTAGACAGAATGATATTTCTTAAATATTTTAGCCACAAACGAAAAACGAACGAAATACGTTAAAATTAGTGCAACTATTCTGAATTAAAAAAAAATCAGCTATAAGTCATTCCTCTATATATATCCCACGATATACAGTAACTGTATAGCACAAGGTAGCATACTATGTTACTTACCAACTAACTGAGATGAAGCCTATTCTATCTTCTCCTCTATATACATCAATTCTAATACCCTGCAATGGGAATTGACATATTTATGTAGAATATCGTAATGGTTAGTTATTATATAAACATCGAATGGTCAAAAAATACTTATAGAAAACATATAAAAATTGAACGCAGCGGGATTTGAACCAGCGCCGTCCAACTCCTCTGACCACTAAGCCATGCCTTCTGTTCTAAAGCCACGGGCCGTTTAGTGTGGATTAACACTATAAGCTTAAACCTGGGTTGCTAATATCAGGCATTGGGATGGGACTGGATTGATAATCTTGGTGCTACTCGCTCTTATAGAGATTCGTTAAAATGCTAAGAAATTCTTCTCCTCTCGTATCTGTGTATTTGTATCAACTTGACATTAAATTTATATGAATTAATACCACTGTTTAATTTCAATATTATTTAAATGTAAAGTGAGAACTATATTATAGTATATAGATATTTAATTGCGATGAGTTCCGTCACTAAACACGCAATGTTTTAAAAAAGTTAGGCGGAAAGTGAGGAAAGGAGCGGTTTAACACTAAGTTTCCGTCTTCCCTATATGTGGAAAAAAGAAGCTATTACTATGTAGCTATTTGAAGCTATTTAATTTAGTTCTTCACATTTATAATTTGCAAAAATTCAAGCACGTAAACTAAAATTATGTCGGCAATGATGGGCTTATTTCGAAAAGAAATCTCCAACCCAGCCAACCAGTGAAAGTGAGTAACTTTCAAACAAAAATATAAAAATAAAAAAAAAATATAAAATAAAACGTGAATTAAAATATTAAATATATAATGAATATCTTAAAACATACACATATACAAAAGTATACCATACATATACTATATATATATATATATATATATATATATATATATATATATATATATATATATATATATATATATATATATATATATATATATATATATATATATATATATATATATATATATATATATATATATATAATGCTTTATAAATAAATAATCATAATATTAGCATATTCCAACCACTACTTTTCGCTCATATTGATATTCAAGACAGTTGTCCCTTAGACTATAATACACCGATTACCATTGAACAGAATTTATGGTCACATGATCGAGCTTAACGAGAAATGAAGAAGTCTGTGACAGAAAGCGGCCCATGCAAGCTTAATATTATCACTGTGATATATAGATACTTAGTGCTGAGATGTTTCAATTCATATATTTCGCCCAATTTTTAACACATTGCGTTTAAAAAAAATGTTTTTGGTACTATATATATATTTTTTTTTTATAAAAGAATTGTTTGCATATTATATTGGTTTCGCTCTAACGTTATATTGTTAGATTATAAATTACGGAAAGTAGTGAACGGAGACTTAACACTTGGCGCTCTCTGCCTTCGCTGCAAATAATTGGGAAATACGTGAGTGCTTAACGTGTAACGTGTAACGTGTTTGCTGGTTCAACGACAAATTTATGTGACGGGACTCGAGGGTCCATTGAAATTGAAATTCCAATATGCGTATATTGGTACCGAAGTGGCTTGGAAATCTTATATGAGAGGAACTCTGGGTTCTAGGCTCCAAGTCTATGTAAGGCCAAAATATTTAGCGGCTTTCCTTATTTTGATTTGTTAGCAAATGTCGTGATTACGTAAGTTGTATGTTTGATTTTGACTACTTTTATGTCATTACTACTGTGCTCTACCCTGCTGACCCTAAACTGTATACCGCCTAACAGTTGATTTATTAAAATATTTTTTATAATTAAATATTATGGGACTGCTATTCGGGACACCGGGTCAGCTAGTTAGATAAAAAAAAGAAAGTTGATAAATCAAAAAAATATTGTGTCAAAAAATAAACAAACACAAAAGCTTAAAGTTTATGTTATGGTATTAAAGTTCAAATTGACTTTTAAATATTATTGCGAATATTTTGTATGAGTATAAAGAAGAGTGTTGCTTTTTACTTTTTTAAGCATTTTTTAAACTTTCTCTCTCCGCAAGAACTATCCTTGTACTGTAAGGAATATTATAAAAAAAGAACTGGCGAAATCGGTTCAGCTGCTGTCGAGATTTGCTGCTTTGCCACACATTTAGCTATTCATTTTTATACTATAGATTATTATAAATAAAGTTTAGCAGAATTATAAGCAAAATGAGAATACTAGCAATAGGTACATATAAAAAAATCGTATATGTTCTTTGTACAGTAAACTCGTATTGTACAAAGAAAATCATTGACTGTACAATTTTAATTATGCAGTAATATACTACCTAACATGATCATCTTCATCATAACAGATGGATCTGTTCCTCTATTTTCGCCTATCTTAAAATACTCCTCGGGTCTCCTTTACGAGTTAATAGAAAAAAACCTGGGCTGCCAAATTCCTCTATATCTGGTAGTGACCTCACTACTACCTACGTTTTTTCGAAATACTCCTTTGTTTTTTGAACACACGTAAATAAGCACAAAATATAAAAAAAATTGTGAACATGATGTCAATATTAAATTTATGTTATTATACAAAATTTTATTACACTAACTGAGAATTCAAATTAATCACGTACTTCTTAAAGTCCTGGAAAGAAAATTGGCTTCTGAAATAACATTAGAAAGCAAAAAAAAAATGTTGCTATTAAACTAGAAGAAATTTGTATAAGACTTCCGATAATTTCGAATATAGAAATCTAAAAATTAGACTAAGTTATATAGATACTCTTATAGCAAATATAAAAACACATACTTCCAAATTTTCTCACTAATCCATTAAATTGGTGGAAGATTGCTTGAGATTTCTCATACAAATTTAACCAACACGTTGCTTTACACTTGGTAGATACTTCAAATTACATTATAACAACTATTAAAGTTGTTATAAAGTGTTTTTCCACAACGCTCTCGATACTCTATTACTACACATTTAATTTATTAAATTGTTCTGAACGAATAATGAATTGGAACTTATAAAGATGGTTATAACCAGACATTTAGAC
>JAXRJS010000086.1:452500-465000 GCA_037127375.1 Dione juno | reverse complement strand
ATATATATATATATATATATATATATATATATATATATATATATATATATATATATATATATATATATATATATATATATATATATATATATATATATATATATATATATATATATATATATATATATATATATATATATATATTTGGAACCCTTCATTTAAAATACAACACGCTTTATACCATTCTTACTTAAAAAAAATAATTGATTAAAATAAAATTAACCTTCAATGAAAACTTTGAAAAAAGTTTAAATTTTACATTTTTTTTCTGTAATTATGTGTCTGTAATTACTCTGAATTTGGAGAAAAAAAATCGTAAACTTTTCTGAGATAAGACAGTTCATATATTTCTATATCGATTTTTTTTTAGTAGATTCTAAAGAAAGGATACGATGAAAAGATATTTTTTTTCCACCAGAAATCGAGTCGAGACTGGTGAGAGAAGACGATATTTTGAGTTCCAACGATAATAGAGAAGGTACCATAGAATATTAATATCATAAGATTTTTCACGTGCATTTGACAATATTATTATTTCCACTTTTGCTTTCTAAATTGCAGGCTCTAGCTTACTAAGATTCCGATTGCAAGAAGTAGAATTAAAAAAGGAGATGGATTCTGTAACTATTTCGAAATATAGTTCATTGGCATGAGGTGTCCCGCAAGATGCAATACTAGGCCCTCTGCTGTTTGTTTATTGCTCATGATATTAAAATGTTCACATCTATGCTGATGATATTTAATTACAAAAATAGGAACGTTTTTGTATTGAACGTAATATTATTACAATTACCGTGTATTAGTTTAATACATTAATATGAAACCATTAAAAATATATAAAGCTTATTCGAAATGGTCTCCATTGGCTCCAATAAAACTTGCTCTCTATAACTTATTATAAATTATAATCCCATGGATAAAGATCAGGACTAGATAATACCAACGTTCAGCTCTGATGAAATTGGAAAAGTCGTTTTCTAACCAAGATTGGTGATTCGAGCTTTATCATCCGGCGCCAAGTCCAAAGGACCAATTTGGTTATTAAATGTGGTGGTGGTGGTGGTGTTGATAAGGGGCTTAGCTCCCTTTTCAAGAATGGTACGTTGATACACTTGTGCTAATGTTTTGATACTTTTTTCACAAAAGTATGGCTCAGTCTATCCATAATAGTTAACACCCTAACTGAAATCATAGCTGAAGTCGGATAATGCCCTATTTTCAATATTGTTCACAATTATTTTTATAGACTGAAAGTTGTATGTTGAATTAGGCCGTACTTAAACCCGAATTAAGAGCACATTTATGTGAATCATTAGTTCAATTGAAATTAAATTAAGCGTGCGTAATGACGGGACCCAGATATTGGGCTACCACTAAAAAAATCTTATACAGTGTATACAAAACATTTAGACGCCCATTACTGTTTTAATACCTCGAAAGCCTAGTAAGTACCTAAGCTATTATTTTCTATTGGTACTCTATCAGACAATATCATATTCCACTATATTTAAACTTAGTGAAGTTAGACTGATCAAATGAAATAAGCAGGTATTATAGCAGGTATTATATAGATTAATATTTATCCCCTATATATATAACATATATATATATATATATATATATATATATATATATATATATATATATATATATATATATATATATATATATATATATATATATATATATATATATATATATATATTATTAATCACATAACGTGTTAACAAATAACAATGTTATTTTGATAATTTATATATAAAGCTATAGCAAAAAATTTAAAAGTGTATATTTTGATGGCTGTTTATTAGATATGTGTACGTATATATATACGTGTGTGTATATGTATACAATTTTTTTTTACATTATTGTAAAAATCACATTCAATATTAATTTTAACGTGAAATAGGTACTTAGTTTCGTTCGCGGGTTCATCTTTTTCTGGCCAGCCTCTGACAACTAGCGTTGGTAGGTACGAATCGGACATATACAGCGAGGGTTCCCTATCAATTTCATGATTGGAGGTAATAACAGGAAGTAGATCTCCAAACAATATATATATATATATATATATATATATATATATATATATATATATATATATATATATATATATATATATATATATATATATATATATATATATATATATATATATATATATATATATATATATTTTAATTTACACTACATTTTTTTTAATTTACAGTACAGTATAATAATTTCAATATATAAAACACACAAAATAGAACAAAGACCAATTAAGTTTCCACAAATTACCAAACACGTACACTTCTTAAACACTAGTTATTTATAAAGAACACAATATATTCCATAATATATAATAATATAAGTACAAGACAAACTAAGACAAAGTAGACAAAGCATATATACACGTATTTTTGATTGCATTGTCTCAGAAAATTTATTTATTCGGGAGTTTAAGACAGTATAGTATGTTTAACATCTCCAAGCAATCTCTATAAAAGTGGTCACATATGGACAGACAGACAGACGGACAATAAAAGGTTCCTATAAGGGCTCCGTTCTTTGTGTTCTTTTGAAGTACAGAACACTAAAACTTAAAAATATATATTATGATGTCAAGATTTGTACATAAAAGTGTAATAGGCACTTTCTGAATTTTGTAACTCATGAGCCAACATTTATGCTCAGTGACCTTCCTTTTTCGACGTCAGACTAAAAAAAAATAAAATGGTAGAAACTATGGTGTTTATTGTACAATTTTATTATTTATCTGTGCACCTGTATGTATGTGGTTGTCTTAGTCTTGCAGAGAAATTCACCGAGAGACAAGCTTAGTGTTAGAGCACTCACTCATATGTCTGTATTGGATATATTTCGGAACTTAACTCCGTAGCTTTACATTATATATATATATATATATATATATATATATATATATATATATATATATATATATATATATATATATATATATATATATATATATATATATATATATATATATATATATATATATATATATATATATATATATATATATATATATATATATATAATGTCTTATTTAAAACATCCAAAGTACACAAAACAAAGTTAGTGACATCTGTTACGTATGTGACTAATTTGTAAGGAAATTTTCAACATGAACAAAATCCTTTGAAAAGTCAAACAAGCTATAACAACTCGCACAAGTTTCAGCGAGAAAGGGCATAACGGTTGCCCTTTAAATGGATTTATAATAATTTACGAATAAGGCTGTTACACCATCGTGGTACAGTGGTATAGTGTAAACGTGAGATGGTTAAATTGGGTTTGGGAGTGGGTTCAAGTGCTTATGAGTATATTTACAATTTGAGAAACAGGGGGATACCCTGTTCGCTTCGTTCGCCGCTCGGTTTTCGCATTGCTTGCGGAAATGATCAAAAATCTTACAACAATGTTTCCTTCGTATGCGATATTATTAGTTTCTCAATTCTATGTAAAAAAACCGGTCAAGTGTGAGTCGGATTGTTGCACCGGTAGAAAAAAATTATTTTAGAAACCTCAACCTTATTTTAGATGATCTATCTGTAGACATTCTCGTACATTTGCCGAATATTCTCATTATTTTTTTTAATTATCATAAAAGTCGTAAAAACGGCTTACACTACATATGTGCATACTACTTGCAAAGTAAGCTTCAAGTTAGTATCAGAATAAAATAGCTGTAACATACGGACGAACAGACAGATAGGATGAATCTATATAGGTATATAGGTACGGAACCGTTTCATTGTCATTTGACAATGGAATCCAAATTATAAAGATTATAATGAGCTTCGAGTGGGTTTTCGTACAGCAGCTGGTTCATTAAAATAGACCTATGCTTTCTTTTGAGCTTAAAAGCTTAACATTTAGAGTAAAGGCGAACTATGACAGAAATCATAGGACAAGGTTCCAGTGATTAGCGCGTTCAATCAAACGAAAACTTCTGTATTGCAATATTAGTAAAAGCTAATTTTCATTATTTAAAGTTCTTTTCATACATTAAATAGCTTTCGAAAAGCTTGTTTTCTTAAACAATTAATCTTTATATAACAAGAAATAAATATTTCGTATAACGCTCGACTGATTTTGATTGACGATCAGTAATTTCACGCTTACTTGACTTTAAATTTTGGTGCAGGGTTTGTTGTGACAACCATTTTTGTTCATTTATGTACAGAATTATATATATATATATATATATATATATATATATATATATATATATATATATATATATATATATATATATATATATATATATATATATATGGGAAGCGTTTTATTATAAATAAGTTATTTATTAATCGATTTGTACGAATAGGCACCGATAAAAAGCAATATTATTTTTACTTCCCAGCATCAAATATGGACGGAGGTTATCACCTTCACTGATGATGAAAGAATTAACTCTTAACCAATGAAACAGTTTTGAAGCACAATGGAAATCTTGATTCTGCTATCTTTGCTCAAATGGCCAAATTAAACACGCCAGGATTGTCAAATCCTTTAAATTTGTCAAGCGCTTTTTATTTATTCAGAGCTGTACTTCATTTGTCCTATACATCTATAGTACTGTTATAGACATAATGTAATGACAACTATCTTTGTCCTTTTTTTGCTGCACAAAGTATATACTCGTATTAGGGAATGCAGACTCTCCACCCATTTCAAACATTTCCTATCGAGTTTCGCAGCTTAACATCACATTTTATCAAGGAGAACGGAGAAATAAGAATAGTTCATAACTTACAGTCGGACACTGTTCCACGAATGTCAATATTATACTTTTTGAGTGGAGTTTAAATCAGCTATTATTGTTCTGTGTACATCTCAATATCGGTGGTTTAATCCATACCATGTCGCAGCTGTTTTAAACGGAAAGTCTTATAATATTATAATTGTATGGTCACTCTATAATATGGTAAGTTAAGAACGTTAAGGCGAGTAAACAATGTATAATTTCAATGGAACGATTAAAACCATTCAAAAGTTCAAACTTGACACTTTTAGATAACAGCTTGAACTTTCAAGATAATATAAGATAAGAATACCTTTAAAATGATTTTCCGTAATGCCTAAAGTGACTTACTAACTAATTATACGAACTTTGTAAATGTTTAAAGTGCAATTATGATCAGGCAGTTTTATACGGAATTCGGGACTTAAAATTGTATTTATATAAATAAACCAATGTTTGCTTTTTAGTAGGGAAATTTGTTGGTATTAATATAAAGCTGAAGAGTATGTTTGTTTGTGCTAATCTCCGAAACTACTGGTTCAGATCGAAAAACCTTCGTTGTGTTTAATAATCCATTTATTGAGGAAGACAATGGCTATGGCTGTTTGCACACTACGACAAATAAAAATTGAGCAGCAATAAAAAATGTTGTGAAAACGGGAAAGCTTATATTTTTTAGAGCTTTTCTTGCGTGCGCTGAGTGAATGGTGAAAACCAAATTATTCCACTAGAAAAGTAAAAAAAAAACTCCTCTACAGCGTATATCTAGCCGTTAAGGTTAAATCACTACAACCATTTTTATGGTAATCAAAATAGTTCAAAAATAATACATTATTTGCGAAGGTATTTTAATAATCACGATATTAATCTTTATGCAAATGAATAAGTTATTTAGCACAGGCATTTATTTATAGAAAATAAAATTTTTAAAATTCCACCCCTGAGGCATTAAAATAGAGGTAGCAATTTCGTATGAAACTCGGTGGCAATAAATTAGAATCAACAAGGATGAAGTCGCGGTGGGCCGCTAGTATTTACTAAAATATGCCTAAATCTGTACTAATTTGGTTCCATTGAATGTTTTAGTCTCCGGAACTACGTCGACATCAATATCGAGGCAGGCTATAGGTGGTTTACATTGAAACTATTGAATTACGTAATCGTTTCGATGGAAATGAATTTCCTTGGGAAATCACGTGTCTTATATCTTGTTGTTATATTTAAAACACAACACATAGTTATTCAAATTTACGATGAAGAGTCATACATATGTATAGATATATATATATATATATATATATATATATATATATATATATATATATATATATATATATATATATATATAATATATATATATATATATATATATATATATATATATATATATATATATATAGAGTCGTCTCTATATATAGCCACAGATAAAAGCTAGAATATTTATATTTCTCTCTTCTGGGTCCTAGGTCCCATTTTTAGAGCATAGACCATGCACAATGCTTCGCCATTCCGCTCTGTCGGAGGCATTACGGTCCAATTTACTCCAGGTGAGGCAGACTTTCTGCGCTTGGAATTTAACTGTACGACGCCAAATTTATAATCTGTAATACAGGACGTATCATATAAACGGAATTTTAGTAATAATGCTTATCAACGGTTCAATCACACAGTGTTTCGAGTGGAAAGCAGAGACCAGAGTACAGGTAGACTGAGGTAGATATTCGTGAATCAGTTTGATATAATTACTATATCTACCGCCAACGGTTTCTGAGTTGCCTTGCGTATTGTCCTGATGAGTTCTGCAAAATGAGTTGATGAGTTCCTGACCTCTGGGACTTCTAAGGCTTTATAAGTGGGTCTCAGGTGAGAGAAAGCTTTCAACCGTCTTCTCTATGGTGACCACAGACTACTACAAAGTGTTAGGAACGTAGAGTTACCAAAAATAATGTCAATATACACGATTAATCTGGTTAAACTGTTTTATTAAATAGGAATGTTCTTGCCTACTCTGTAGTTGCCGCGTAATCAAAACTTATGGGGTACTTCCTGGTCACCTAGTAGTTTGAAATTTGACGAGATATATATATATATATATATATATATATATATATATATATATATATATATATATATATATATATATATATATATACCTGACATATATATATATATATATATATATATATATATATATATATATATATATATATATATATATATATATATATATATATATATATATATATATATATATATTCAAGATAAATAGCATTACAAACTTATACTGTAGTTTATATCCGACCGATATTTTTTGACCGATATTTTTTGCTTACTATTCTTTAATGTGGTAAAAAATATTGGCAAAGTGCAATAGGATACCTGTTAATGCAAACATTATGGGTTCGATTCCCATAAGAGGGAGCGATTATATATTTTTTTTCGCCGCTTATATCTTATACGATATCACATTGTACATGTTCAATATACTCGCATTATATTTTTTTCTAAAATAAAAGTAGCCTGAGTTACACATTATTACATCAGCTGCCTGTCAGTGAAAGTTCCGTCAAAATCGGTCCAGCCGTTTCAAAGATTATCCAGAATAAACAGACAGACACAAATGTAGTGAAAATGCTATTTTTGTATATACTCCGTATATATCATATGCATATAACAAAAAGCGGTTATTTTAATATTACAAACAGACATTCTGATTTTATTAATTATTAGATTATTAATTAGAATTTTCCCTATAAGGTATGATAAAGAAGCTTTTTAAAAGCTAAAAGCGCCGTAAAATATGCAATTTGACAAGATCGCGATTTCTCAACGCCCTTAGTCACTCTTTGAAGTCAAACAGTGAAGAATAGTAAAATTATACTAATAGCGCGATTTAAAAGAAATGGCATAATATTTTGAAAAAAATATAGATATTCTTAAAACATTCATCAACCATTTTTTAAAATCATTACTATAAATTTGGATTAAATATTATATAATATACCTAGTACTCGTATTAAAAATAATAGACTGCATTATACAGGTTTCATTTAAATAGATTTATTGTAAACGGTTTATAATAATCGAGTAAAGTGGATTTAAAATGACAACTATTTTTAAAGAATTTGGTTATATGGTAAGTTTATATTTGTCCGTTTGTGCTTGAATCTATTTTAGATACTTTGCGTGTCTCGCGGACCTCAACGCCGTGATTTGTCTGAATTAAGTAAGAAAACTAACATAATTTAAATATGATCATTTCACCAAATGTGCCAAGTGCTCTATAATATTGACAGTGAATAACTTACGGAGATTTTTTGTATTTATTTTTCTCTATATAAAATTTTCATCTACAAAGCTATACTATAAAGATAGTGGGTTCAATTCGCCCTTGGAGTTATGTTTCCACTGTGTTACGTCTGGACTTAAATAAATTTAATAATTTCTAACACTCGACGTTATAATTAAACGGTTAGCAAAGTGTTTTGACACTAGACTAGACACTACTTTTTTCCCTGCTTACTCTGATATATGCGCGATTTAGCAGCTATTATATTAAATTTTCGATGATCCTACCGGAATTGAATCCACAACCATCGTACAAGTCATACAATGCAAAGGAATTTGGCTCTTACTGAACTTATTACCACATCCTATCGTCCCCTTAAATTTATGGAAGAGAAAACTTCCAAAGAACACTGATGTACTTGGCTGATCTGTTTCCTTATATCACAGATAGTTATCCTCGGGGGAGGGAAGGTACTTGACACGGATTTTATTACACCGAGGTCCATTAATACTTCAAATTCAATGGACAAGCTACCCGTACGTAGGACAGTAGGTCCACTGTGAGACTTCAATCTAGAATCTTCTAAAAATTACGTTTTTAACATAGAATATGGTGCAGGTGTTAAATCTATGAGATATACATACATATATATGTATATATATATACATATATATATATATATATATATATATATATATATATATATATATATATATATATATATATATATATATTCTATATATATTCCCTTTTCTAAACTTACGGTGTAACTAGCACTATGTCATCAACCGCTATAAATCTTTACGTTGGTTATGAGGCTGTATTTTATTGAAAAAGAAGCCTTAATAGATGCTTGTTTCACTATCGTTATGTGATATATTGTTATTACTATTTACGGTGTGAATATGTGGATTAAGCTTTGGGTAAACAATATAGTACCTTAGATACTATCTTTAACTGTACCTGACGAGTGCAGGTTCAAATTTTGCTTCGTTCCAGAGTGCTTGCCTGACTACGATAGATGAAGAATTCAAGAAGTTAAGTTTCGTAGGGTCTGTATAGTTTCAGAAATGGGAAAATTATTAGAATTTCTTCATAGAAAAATTCAATGAAATCTTTTTTTTATCCACATTTATCGGAAAATTACTATACAGCGGTAAAATATTTCCAACAGGTAACTTTTATATTATATAACTTATATATTTAAAGTACCGTTTAATAAAAATCAAAGGAAAATAAATACGCTTTTGCGGGTGAGTATATTTGGGGGTGGCTCCAAAGGGGTTGGGTATATTAGACGCTGAGACACTGTGCCGACTGAAATCGAACAGTGAGTACCAGGGCACAATAACTAGAGAGGAGAGCTAACGATAGAGTATACTCGTACAGTGGTAGAGAATTTAGTGTGGAACTCCATTGTCTGCCTCTTATAGGAATTGATCCCACAACCGGTCAGACGCTGTGCCGCTGCGCCAACACAGTCCCAATTATAATATTATTTATTTTTATTGCTAAATCCCTTATCGCTAAGGGATCGATCTCTTTCAGGCAACCTTGACATTAAGATAAATATATTGGATATAAGTAGAGTTGTACTGTACGTCAATCTTGAGATATACATACATATATGTATGTGTATATATATATATATATATATATATATATATATATATATATATATATATATATATATATATATATATATAACGCAGTAATATCTCAACTAATATTGTTTGTTTGAATGCGCATATCTCAAGAACTTCTAGTTCGCCTTTTATGTTATATATCGATCTCATCTATCGAGGAATTACAAGCACTGTCATCCAATTAACTTAATATATATAAATCTTATATGTTTTCGTTAAGACAAGGGTAGTATATGATATGATCGTTTCCCATAAAAACGTGTCATATATTTTAATTTGATTTTTCCATTGATTTTAAGATATTCCGTATTAGGCTAGGTTTAAATATCACAAAAAAAAATCACGAATAACTATAATTTGAAAACTGATAAAACAATCATATTTATTTTAATGATGTTTAAAGTATTAATCCACACCAAGGATAGAAACGGACGGTTTCCATGAGGCGCAGGTTCGAATCCCGCTGCGTTCAATTTATTACATGTTTTCTTTAAGTATTTTTTACAATCATATTTATCAGCAAATATTTTTTTATTTGATTATTAAAGCGATATAAGAGATTTCTGGCGAATGAAGCGAGCAGTGGCGCTATACTCCTATATGACTTCCCTCATCCCATCCTTTATCCTATCCCATACGAACAAACAAGTTAATATATATTAACATCTATTGATTTCCACGTCCTTGGCCAATATCCAAGGCGTTATGCCACGAACACCCTATATATCAAACCCATCATATCTAAATATACATTTCCTGGGACTATAATACTCGTGTTCCATGGTACTTATAGCCTTGGTGACATTTTTAATAAGAGATACCAGCTCAGCTGTACTGTTTCTAGGAAGAATTGGCGAAGGAAGCTATATTCTGATTTTCAATACTATATATATATATATATATATATATATATATATATATATATATATATATATATATATATATATATATATATTATATATATATATATATATATATATATATATATATATATATATATATATATATATATATATATATGTATATATATATATATATATATATATATATATATATATATATACATATATATATATATATATATATATATATATATATATATATATATATATATATATATATATAGTATTTAAACGTACTGGTTGGATGAATGGCTTCGATACCTATTAAGGGCATAAAATAATGTCATTTCTCCGCTTTTATATAGCTATAGCACGGAATTGAGTTTAGTCACTCAATCACAAGGTCCTGACACTCAATCACAGTGTCCTGACACATAACCATAACGTTGGGACAATACCAAGATTCCTTATTATTCTAATATTTTATGTTAAAGGTATTCCGTGGTTTGCTTGTGGCCATTACATGATAAGAATTGATTAAAAATACAATCACAAATATGTAACACTTATGTATACTGTATAGCCGTTTGAAAGCAAACCCTGCAGGCTAACGTATAAATCAAAACAATAAAAAATACGTCCCCCGAATACAAATGGAACCTTCTACCACCGTGTTATCTGTATTAATTATCAACTACGCCGATACCATGTCAGCTATACTCAATCCTTGTGACAATGCTGCCGAGCTCCACCCCTCCTAATTTATCATTAAGTTCTTATACAACTAAAACCCTTTTCTTATCCGGTTCAATTTCAAAGTTCCCTTTAGATATCTACTTAAATCAATTTACTGTAGCGAAGAGGATCTTTGCTGTTTAGAGCAATAATTCACCGGCGGTGCCTTGTTTGGGAGAAACACAAAGGAGTTTCTATTTTCAGGTCTTTTAATAATGATTTTGACACAAATTGTTCAAATATATTTTATAAATATATTTAAAATTGTATTATATATATATATATATATATATATATATATATATATATATATATATATATATATATATATATATAGTATGTGACATAGCTTTTTGTATAATATATCTATATAACACACACACACACTAACATTCATTACTATTTAAAGTGGAAACTTGCTATATTTTATAGCTTCAGTGGAGCACATTCCTAAATAGGAAACTGTTTGTCTACAACCTGCATACATGATATTTCACAGCTTTATCTATATTTCATCATATAAGGAGTTATTGTATTAATAGCGCGCATATATCTTCTCGCTTTGTCATATAGAAAGGGGGCTATAGAAGAAGTAAGAATGGACGGATACGCTGTGACTCTTGGTTTTATGGTACGTGAGAGGTTTTCCTTATATACCATATTATACGGTGCAAGAGGAGAAATTTCTAAGATAAATCACTGCATTGTTTATTTTTCTTTTTTTTTAACCCTTTACAACCCAATATTTTAGTATAGTTAAGATATATATATATATATATATATATATTATATATATATATATATATATATATATATATATATATATATATATATATATATATATATATATATATATATATATATATATATATATATATATATATATATATATATATATATATATATATATATATATATATATATATATATATATATATATATTCAAGGTTATTATTTTTCTTGTGGGTGGTTATGAGTAAAAAATTGGGCACAGTGACCAAAATTTGTAATTTTACTAAATAAAAATTTGCTTTTTATGTAAATATTTGTTTGTAATAAAATTTTAATAAAAATAATTGGTCTGTTGGAATCTGGTTTTAACACAATCGTGTAAAACCAGAATATGCAACTAGTATATGTACTTAAAATGTCCATGTACCGAGTTGTTTTTAAAAATAATGACATCAGCAACGCTGACGTCATTTTCTTCATGAATGTCACAATATTCCATGACA
>JAXRJS010000086.1:415000-450000 GCA_037127375.1 Dione juno | reverse complement strand
GATTATATAAATCTAATGTAAAACTAAAACGTATTTCTTGAATATACATAGTTTGTTTAATATCAATATTAGTTTCCCCAAATACACACGATATATATATATTTTTTTAAGATACCCCCTATCTTTTAGTAAGGAAACCTATCTAGATTTTCATGAATTCCGCAACTATGTGACGGGCCGCCGTAAATCCTAAAGTTACGGTACCTCGAGAGCAATTCCAAAATTTTTATTTTAGATGAAAACATTATATTTATTAAATACAATGCTATTAATAGTGGTTTTAAAAGCTCTTTTGATTGCTTTACTTAAGAAAAACTCAATTATAAAAATAATTGAGTTTTTCTTAAGTAATATTTTTAATTTTTATTTTTTAATATGATATTTTAGATTAGAAGCTGTCATGGGATAGCGCCACAGTATCTGATTGTAAGCAAGACTGTTGTGGGTTCGATTCCTACTTGGGGGTATGAATTATTTTCCTTTCTTAGCTCTAGTAACAAGGTGGCAATGAGCACTGTCACTCAATACACGATGTCGCGGAAATTGGATGGAGAGCGGAGACCAGAGTGTCTTAATACTAGGCTCCGTCTGACTATCCTGTGTTCGGGATACAGCGTGAAGCCAAAAAAGGAACATTTATGTATCATTTTTATAATTAATATAAGTTTTAGAATATGTATTATAATATAGATAACATATAGTCAAATCACCAATTCCTTCAAACTAAACAAGAATTTCGTCAACATTATTTTAAATGTTATAACACTAGTGGAAAATACTTAACTGCACCTGACACTGGGAACAACTATAATACATAAAAACTAGTCAAGTGCAAGTGGTACTCGCGCACTGAGGGTTCCATACCACTTTTATGATGGTACCTCAGCGGAAAGCACAACTTATAAAAATTGACAAACTTAAATTTGCGGGCAATTGCACTTATTTTGTATGAAATTGAATTCAGACATTAGTGTGTAATGAGCTTTATTTTGGCATAGACATATATTTCATTCTGATTTTTATCAAATTTTATGGTTTAAGTTGAACCAGAAGTACCGTATAGGTTTTGATTACTCGAATTGAATACAAAATGCAATAACCGCTTATATCTTTTGATTGTAATAAGTTTTCTATCCTGTTTAGTTTATTTATTTTGAGGTATCCATATTGACATTGAGCTCGTCTTATATTAATAACAAATAGTCTTTGAAAAATAGAGTTGCTCTACTCTAAGCATTTTCTAATTACTAAAAAGAAGTAACCTTTTTGTCATGACTTTCGAAAAGTAACCTTTTCCTAATTACTAACAAAAAGTAACTTTTTTGTAATTATTATCAATAAGTAACCTTTTTCTAATTATAAACAATAATAACTAACAAAGAGTAACTTTTTTGTAATTATTATCAATAAGTAACCTTTTTCTAATTATAAACAATAATAACTAACAAAGAGTAACTTTTTTGTAATCATTATCAATAAGTAACCTTTTTCTAATTATAAACAATAATAACTAACAAAGAGTAACTTTTTTGTAATTATTATCAATAAGTAACCTTTTTCTAATTATAAACAATAATAACTAACAAAGAGTAACTTTTTTGTAATCATTATCAATAAGTAACCTTTTTCTAATTATAAACAATAATAACTAACAAAGAGTAACTTTTTTGTAATTATTATCAATAAGTAACCTTTTTCTAATTATAAACAATAATAACTAACAAAGAGTAACTTTTTTGTAATTATTATCAATAAGTAACCTTTTTCTAATTATAAACAATAATAACTAACAAAGAGTAACTTTTTTGTAATTATTATCAATAAGTAACCTTTTTCTAATTATAAACAATAATAACTAACAAAGAGTAACTTTTTTGTAATTATTATCAATAAGTAACCTTTTTCTAATTATAAACAATAATAACTAACAAAGAGTAACTTTTTTGTAATTATTATCAATAAGTAACCTTTTTCTAATTATAGACAATAAGTTTTGTAAGTAATCTAAGTCTCTTTGTAAGTAATTAACAAAAAGTAACTTTTTACTAATTACTTACAAAGAGTAACTTTTTTCTAATTACTTCCGACAAGTAACCTTTTTCTAAATACTATTAAAAAGTAACCTAAAAGTCACCATTTGCATCTCTCGGTGTACACCATGCCTACATCTTAGTTAACAGCTAATAGACTTCTGATAATGCTAACATGCCCAGTCTGTAGGGACGGACGTACATATATATATAGTCACGGGCCCCGTAATTACTCGAAAGATTAAGAGATTCTGCATCCTCAGCTTTTGTGATGCCCTAATGAATTTATTGTATGAGATCTGATTAAGAAAATTTATGTATTATGTAGGCTAGGGTTTGTAGTGGGTTCGATTTATTAGAACTTAGAAATGTTCATGGGTCAATGAATATCTTTACCATAATATGTGGAAAGTAAGGGATAAAACTAAATTAAAAATTAAAAGTTTTATAGTTAAATCAGTTGTTGTGGTTTCAATCGGGTCTGAGATATTTAATAATTTAATTATCTTCCTTTCTCCGCTCTGGTAAGACAAAACTCGGCGTTGGATTACGTCACTTGACACGCAGTGTCTTCAATTCAGGCGATTAGTGGAGATCGGAGAGTCGTGACATAAAGTTCTTCTACGGAAGATGTGACAAATGTAGACCTAAAGCGGTTGGACAAATGCCAAGAGGACCAGGTTCAAAGGATTTTGTGGAAGAGTTTCTAGTATTTACAATCTTAACATTACTGTGACCTGTTTTTCATTGTACAATAAAACCAGCTTTCAACAAATTTAAACTGACAACAAATGCACCAGTCTTACATTTGTATACTCATGGGAAATTCACCCACTTATATTTATAGCGACAAGGAATCTGAGTAAAAAATCGTCGAGCAAGTCGATATTTTTGTACGGAACAGCTATATTATTTGATATTATTATACTTATTTTTTTAGAATATGTATTTCTTTGTTAATATTCTCTTCATTTAACTATTTGTGTAAATAACAGTATTGATAATATTCCTCTAAAGTAATGAGAGTGTTGTCTCGCACAAAGTTTCACTTTAGAACTAAGTCTGAGAAGTGTTTCAATTTGTACATGCACTACAGTCCTATTGTACCGAAATTCACTAATTAGCAAAAGTAAAGCGACCATTGTGTTTTGAAATTCCGCATCGAAATGACAGGGCATAAGTCATATTTTAAAATATTACAAACTAGTGCATATTAAAAATTATATATTTTTTATAATTATATTGTGTTGTGTACGCTTTGGTGGGTGCGATGAAATCAGGAAAAGAACTTCAAGCAATGTCAGTTGAATAAAGTAAATTTTGGCTAACAAAGACCATCTCCACTTTTCGACCATATTTGGATTGATTCGGATGAATAGTTTGCTGGGTCCTCTCCACTTAATCCAAGATACTATTACTTAAAAATTTTGACATAGCTGGATAACGACTTATAGCTTAATAGTCACAGTGATAAGTCTTAATTTTGTATATTTTTTTACTGTTGCCAAAAACATAACATTACTCAAAAAGTAAATATTTGGTTATACATCTTGCACTGATGATGTAGAAACATGAGACCTGAACTAATTGCTGCCCAATGTTGACTGTAAGGCAGAATGACGCACGAATAATCATAGCACAGTACCATTGTTTGGTCATTGCTGTTCCAACGAAGCTTGCTAAAATGTACCATTTTGGCTAAAGAATTCTTTATTTAGATTTAAAACTGATTTACAAATATAGTTTTAGGTTAGGAGCTAAATACAATAACTATCCTATTATAGAATAGTAATTAAAGGAATATACGATGTTTTTACAGATATAAAGGAGAAACAGTATTATGCAGCTTAAAGTAAAACAAAAACATCAAGAAATGTAAGGTATATGATAACCATGTAAATGATATTTTGAAACAAAAAAATATGACATAGATTAACTAATATATACATTTTTCAGCTAATCGCGTTATTCTGCATATGACACCTGTCAGACAGAGAGAACGTAGTGTTAAGACATTCCATTTTGTGCGTTTCGTCACAATTCAAGATCTTCTCCTACCTGAGTGGGGATATTAATTTGCCCCAATGGGGATCAAACCCACCACCACATTTACATTAGTCGCTACCCCACTACCACGATGACATCATCAATCAAATTTAATATTATATTTTCTTCCGAGAGGGACCCTAAAAATAATATATGCAAATAAAGAAGTATTTCTACAACTGTTGTATGCTACGTGGTGCTACGTGGTAAATGTAAAATACTCTATATCGGACAATATATACGGAACTGCATTTCTTTTGAAAATAAATTTGTTTCTTTATAAGTATTATTGTTTTCCATACATGTGTTTGGGCCAAATTTCCCATGTCAACGATTCCGAGTGGTCGGAGAGGACAACTAAGGAGAACGCTACGTTTTGCTTGCCTCTTTTGTTTCGTTGTCCTCTTCTGCCTCTTTTATAAATAATATATATAATTTATAAAAAAGGCAGAAGAGGATTACGTAGCCAAATGTGCAAGACCAATTAGACTTTTTTAAATTATTTTTTTTAAATAAAAAAAATTATTTAGAATCTTTAGTAGCAAGTGATGTCAATTTTGAAAAATTCGTGCTTCAAATAGAAATATGTAGAGCTAATTTCAAATACATTTTTGTAACATACACACATACTTATATTTGACCGTAATATATATATATATATATATATATATATATATATATATATATATATATATATATATATATATATATATATATATATATATATATATATATATATATATATATATATATATATATATAAATATATATATATATATATATATATATATATATATATATATATATATATATATATATATATATATATATATATATATTATATATATAATATATTATATATATATATATATATATATATATATATATATATATATATATATATGTATATATATATATATACTGTTAAATATGTTATTTTTTTATTTATAAACTATATTCTATAAAACTTAATGTAGAAATGTCGCTAAAATATTCCAAACTTCATCTAATCTAGTCATCTAGAATGAAGGCATAAAACACAGATTAATAACCAAAGTAGCGAGTTCAAATTTGAATCTCCAAGCTTCGTTAATTGGACTAGAGCCAGCTGTCAGTTCGTTTTAAATTATCCACTCAGTTCCATAAAGAGGTTATGATAAATTAATTTGTACCAATTATAGAGAAAAGATAGTGGATTAGCTCTTTATTAAATATTATTTAAATATGGTGGTTGGTATATCATCTTTAGGCCAACTTGGTGCAATGTAGGTCACATTGACGTTTGACTGTCAACGTAATGGCAGTAAGGCTTGACTCCCAATTCTTTTTTACTCTCCACTCTATTTCATGCGTATAGCATGCTAGGCAGAGAAAAGATAGTGTTAAGACACTATAGTCAATATACTCACTATACTCAATTCACACTATACTCATAGACACTATACTCAATTCCGCCCCATTTTCACCAGAACGTTGAGAGAATTTTGAGATTATAAATACCGATTGAAATCAGAGTAGTAAAAACATTAGTATATATATATATATATATATATATATATATATATATATATATATATATATATATATATATATATATATATATATATATATATATATATATATATATATATATATATATATATATATATATATATATATATATATATATATTTCATTTCATAATAATTACATAGAAATTCAAAATCCGACACTTAAATAGCTCGAGTTTTTGAGTTCACTTGGAAATTTTCAAAACTTCATTTAAGCATGACAATGTACTTAATGTTTAATGCGCTGCATTTCTGTTCGCTTGAAAATATTGTTGAATTGTACGGATATTTTACATTTATAATAAAGCTTCTTATTTTTGACCGGTGTTCTCGAATTGATTGTAAATATAAGCTTTTTTATTTATACCTTTGGAGTCAATTTGCATATGAAAAAATGTATGTAAAATGTACTTTGTATACAAATGAAAATTATCATTTTTATGCAATATTCATTAATCTGGATGATAAATAAATAAATACGGGATTTTCGTGTAAGTGTCGATCCTGTAGGAAAACCGGGATAAGATATAATATGTTGCTTCTTCACAACTTCCTCTATCTTCTAGTGAAAAGAAAAGGACGGAGATGAGAATGGACAGATGAAAACTTTATATATATATATATATATATATATATATATATATATATATATATATATATATATATATATATATATATATATATATATATATATATATATATATATATTTCATTTCATAATAATTACATAGAAATTCAAAATCCGACACTTAAATAGCTCGAGTTTTTGAGTTCACTTGGAAATTTTCAAAACTTCATTTAAGCATGACAATGTACTTAATATTTAATGCACTGCATTTCTGTTCGCTTGAAAATATTGTTGAATTGTACGGATATTTTACATTTATAATAAAGCTTCTTATTTTTGACCGGTGTTCTCGAATTGATTGTAAATATAAGCTTTTTTATTTATACCTTTGGAGTCAATTTGCATATGAAAAAATGTATGTAAAATGTACTTTGTATACAAATGATATATATATATTATATATATATATTATATAATATATATATATATATAGATATATATATATATATATATATATACATATTATATATATATATATATATATATAGATATAATATAGATATATATATATATATATATAATATATATAATATATATATATATATATATATATATATATATATATATAAACGATTTATTCAAATGGTTTTTTTTTTATTTTCACACTGTGACCCGCATATAGCAGGGTGGGCAGGAAAGGAATATTGAATTCAGGTGAAGTCGGAAATGGAGCTGAATGTGGAAAAAATATAGAGGCAATTACCAACACTGTGGTCTTGAACATAAAGAACATACTCGTTAACATCAAAAGTATGTATGAGCGTGACTATTATAAGATTAATTTTTATAGTAATCCTTCAGTAAATTGCCACAGGTAACATATTTTGTACTAAAATCGATATTATAGGTCAAAGGCTTATTATCGGGCTGGATATATAAATTGGTATTTGTGTATATGACTAATATATGATACGAGTATATTTAATACTCACCCGCTTGATTGATGGTTGTTCGATCGATTATTTTTTTTTTATTTCTCGATAAAACAATAATTTATATATGTAAAATAATAATAAATGTACGTACATATACGAAACAGACAATTGTATACGTAATATTTTATCTTTAGATTTTTTTTTTGGGTTAATCGAATAAAACGTATGTTGTTCCATAGCCTCTATTAATGTTCTAGTCAAGATTTAAAAAAAATACAAGTCACCTGTTACGGAGATTAGTCCGTACAAACAAACGAACGAACGAACGATTTGCTTGTTTTAGTAACGTGTAAATAACTATATATAGTTAACAGTTTTCTTTTTTTTCGTATACAGTCAAAACTGGTGAGGCGTGTCTGTCGTGTTGGTTACAGGTTCGATTTCAATTTATAGCAAATCTTTTTGACTGAAATATCTTTATTATTATTTTTAAAGTTTAAATTCACACAAACGTTACGATTAAATTTAAAAAAAAAAGTTTTTCAACAAAATGTTAATTATTCTATCCGCAGTGTGGACTCTACACACTCTCAAAAGTCACAAAAATACAATGTAATATAGCCTAGCTCTGAAAATCATGAAAATATGATGTAATACAGCCTTCCTCGATAAATGGTATGGTGATATATTTAAAAAAAATAAACCAATACTTCCTCAGATTCAATATATATATATATATATATATATATATATATATATATATTATATATATATATATATATATATATATATATATATATATATATATATATATATATATATATATATATATATATATATATATATATATATATTTACTAAACCCACCAAAACCTTCATTGTCTAAGCTAAATAAGCGGTGAATCACAGATTTTATCTCATAGTTCTCGAGCGTATCGCAGTGCACGTGCAAATGAAACGGCTCTAATTCAGGCTTAAGCCTGCCTGAGCTCGTTTGCTACTTGATTGTTGTGGCCATGGATTTAAGAAGACATGGGATTATTCTTAATTTTGAATATTATATATTATACAATTTATATATGTATATTTTAGAATTTGTATGACTGTAAAGAGCAACGTTCAGTTCAGCCACTTAATACGCAGTTGCAAAAATTGAGCGGAAATTACGGAATGGACTTTTTTAACACTAATCTCTAGTATCTAGTGTCTAGTGCAGGAATAAGCGTAAAACATCTCTCTCTCGCGTCTCATAATAATTAACAATAAAGATTCGATTCAATAAATAGTAAATCAAGTCTCGCACCAATCGCGTACACTCTAGCGCTGTCTAATTAAACAAGTGTCTTAGTGTCGCGAGTGTCGTTCCCAGCGCTAATTGTTCCACTGAACCAATTCTTGTTTTGTTTGCGCAATAACTTAAGGAACTTTACATTTTGAGGCGTCGAGGCCGTGTTCTGGGTAAATAATAAATTATATATATGTATATGTTATATATAATAATAAATTATATATAAATTTTTATGTTTTCTTTAAGTATTTACACTTAAAAATCATTAAAATAAATCGTGTGTATTTTAGAACTAGTTTCAATGAAAGTATCTTATCGCAAGTACAGTGGGCTACATTTAATTGATTAATGTTATGTTATATATAATATAGGCATTTCTCGATAAATGTACTATACAATTTCAACCGGCAATTCCTTAGATTAAAGCGTTCAACCATACAAAGTTAGTATATTTTAGAAATCCGACGCTTAGGACACTGCAGTCCGTGGTCCGTGGTCCGTGTGTGTGTGTGTGTGTGTGTGTGTGTGTGTGTGTGTGTGTGTGTGTGTATGTGTGTGTCAGTGTATGTGGTCTGTTTGTCCCTCGGTCATAGCTTCAAAAGGTAGCCTCTGGATAAATCGTTAGATACAATTGTCTTACATAGACGTAATTGTCTTCATCTATGCATTTTGTTTTATTTTATAACATTATTAATTATATAAGTACACAATACAATTTAAAGTGGCACAAAAAATACAATTTTACTTAAATGATCATAGAATGTGCCGGTGTGGCTCATCGGCATAGACATCGTCTGACATTAAGGTGAAGGTAGTTAGTTCGATTCACACACAAGAAGAATGAATTATTTTCATTTCCGTCGCTCTGGTAACAAGAAACGGTGATGTTGGAGGTCCATCACTCAACAATGTCGACATTAGGTTCCCGCTGCCTATCCCGCTATAGCGGGTTAGAATGTGAAGCGGGAATAATCTGTTATTGACATATGTATGTACATAAAAACGTAAGAAAAAATCATATCTCTTTCTATTTACCTGCAGAAAACTTAATTTCCTTTGAGAAATTGGTGTGCATGCAAATACAGTGCTTATATATATTATTAATAAAGTTCACTCTCCTTTGGCGTGAGGTGATACGTTCAGTTTCTGCCTCTGCGGCAATTCAGATCGAATGCATGCGATAGGAAGCTCTGGAATTTTCACTTTGTGTGCGTTATACAGGCACTGCTACATGAAATATTTGTTTTAGTAATATTTTTTTTTAATTATTTGTTTGATTTAAAAAATACTATGTAGTTAAAATGTTGAAAGTGAGGTCGCTATTTAACACGCAATCTTGTTAATTCCAGTAGAAGCGTAAGTATTGAATGGAGAGTCTTACTATGGACTATTTTTCTCTCTGCTTGTGCTGCTATTGGAATAAAATGTATTTATTTTATTTTTATATTTATTAATACTTTATTGCACACACATACAAACAGAAAATACGCACACACAAAATGTAAGTATAGAAGATTTAAAATGTATATGCAAGGTCTTATCGCTTCAAGCAATCTCTAACAGACAACCTTTGGCAAATTCTGAAGTAACAATAAAACATTAGAATATAGCCATAGTTGTAATTGCACTACACTTTTAATTTTGTCCAAAGTGTTTCTAAACAAGGCAAAGCTAAAGAACGCGTTCCGCGAAAATCTAATTTCTAACTTTATTTCGTTAATATTTTTTTTAAAGAAAGCAAATTTTGAAATTGTGAATGTACATAAATTTTTGACGATACGATTTTTGGCAAGATTTTTGACGTTGTAAAAAACTGCAACTGGTTTCTATGACGTCTATCATACTTTAAATAATTATGTTAAACTCTATAATACTCTATAATGTTTATTTTGTATTAAGCCTCAACATTGTGAACAAAAGATGTCTGCCCTCCATTAGACCTACAATAATTATGCTTAAACAATCTAATTAACTTCTCTATTAGTTGGGTAATATTGTAATTGCTCTACAAAATCGAAAACAATATACAATATACTTGGATTGATTTAATAGCACATTTCCAAGTATAAAATGAAAGGCATTATTTATTTATTTAGCTTCACGCTGTATCCCGCACATAACAGAGTAGGCAGAGGGAACCGTAGGTTGAAGGAACGTAGCGTTAAGACACTCCGCTCCCCACTTTCAACCATTGCATGTTGCATGTTGAGTGGCGGAACTCAATGCCGCGCTTTGCCTTGTTGCCATAGCGGGAAATAGTATAGTGTAGTAGTATAGTGGGAATCGAATCCACAAATGGTCGCCTTTACAGGCAGACGCTGTGCCTCTGCGCCACGACGGTTCTCTATCAATTTTTATATATATAGGATATTTTTTTTATTTTTTAACGATAGGCTAACCAGGCTGTTATAGAATTAAAATTCATTTATTAGGGTTTCATTGGTTATAATTATATATATAGGTATGTAACTTTATCATTGACATCTCGGTCATATTATTTCAAAATGTGACAAATATGAAAAAATAATCTTATCATCGTAGAACTTGTTTTGTTTTAATAGCAATATACTTGTGTTAATATATATTAGATTAAAAAAAGTAAATACTAATACTTACGGGTACTAATACTTTTTAATATATTAGATTAAAAAGTATTAGTACCCGTCACATGAGAACGCTCAAAACTAGATTTAAATGTCAGCATAAAATCGTGAACATGGTAACACTCGTTCCTACGCACCGATGGACACAAAGATCACAAGATGTAAGCGATTCCAATTCTTATATGTACATACCTACATATATAGGTACGTGGGTTGCTCAGATTTTATTTATTAAAGCATTGAAATATATAGAATGTATCGATCAAGTGCGAGTGGTATTCGCACATCGAGGGTTCCGTACCGATTGACGAAAAAATATATACAATTGTTAAATTTTCGGGCTTTTTTCTTTGTTTGTGCTTTAAGTTCTAGATTATTGCCCATTTTAATAAGTGGTCGTCACTGGGAAGTATCCTATATATTTATATTACATGACAAATCTTAGGCAAATGCCATAAAAGCCATATTTTCCTACCACTTTATATAATATACATACGTAAATAAACTGCCACTTGAGCGTAAATATAACAACAAATATACTAATAACCTAAACTTGGCATAGAGAATATAGTGTGAGGGACATCGTCCTCCGCTCTCCGTCTAAGTTTGAAAATGCCACGCCTTGTATTTTTATCAAAGGCGTGAAAATGAAAACCATTAATTACCCCGAATCGGAATCGAACCCATTATCCAAGCTTAAATCAAGATAAAATAATACATCCACAAACAATCCTTAAAAGAGAAGATACTAAAAGAAAATGTAATGCAATCCTTTTATACATTTCACAATCGGATATTTTAAAACGTCGTGGAATATTGGAACAAAATCATTTGATTCAGTCACACCGCCCCTCCGGCGCTCGCTTTGTGGAGAAACAATGGAATAATCATCGTCCAACTGGACTGCAATACTAGAGGATTCTAAAATAATATCTAACAACATCTCGCTGTGAATGCTATGGTGGCATTTATTTTCATTTTTTGCTTTGGTTGTAAAATGAAGGGCGGCGTTGGGTTCCGCCATTCAATATGAAATGTCTCGAAATTTGAGCGGAATTTAGCTGCAGCTGCTGTGTGATAATACTCTCTGGTAAGAATGATTAGTAGGGAACTATTATTTTATTATTAACATATATAGCTTCATGCTTTATACCTAGTGGGGTAGAGGACGGTCCCTGCATACCTCTTTCGCCTTGTCCACCTCTTCATACGTAGCGTACGTCCGAGGGGTCCTCATGCTTTTCACATGACCAGCAAGGTCAACCGCGGCCTCCCCTTACCTCTCTCACCATTCTCTTTTGCTTCATATGTCTTTTTTACCATTGATTCTTCAATTATTCTATCGACGTGCCCAAACTATGTTAATATAGTTGTTACAAGTGTCTTCATTTATAAATATTAAAAATTACATATAAAATTACTTACATAATATATCTAAGTAAATAGAATTTATACAGTTTATATGAAATTTTCCTTTATTTAGTTAATTTCGGAAACCGCTATATGCGCCATTCAATGCACTCATCTCGTTTTTGCCATTATTTCGTTTATTATATTAATTGACTTTTCATAACTGTTTATTACATTTTAATATACAATTTTATATTATTAAATAAAATTACTATATTTTACCATAAGTATTCGTATTCGTATGTAGTCTATTAGTAAAGAGTCCGTCGACTGAGCCATGACGGTGTTGTCGCGTCTTCATCTGCAGTACACCCCCGAGTAGACGCAATAATTCCAACTAACAGTCGATGCTTGACATTCAATGCGCTTCTTGCGTTTTTTTTTAATACCGTTTATTGTATTATCTTGTTCACTTTTCTATTATATGTTTGTGGTGACTTTTTATACGTTTTATACGTTTATATTATATGGACTTTTAAAGTGTTTTAAAGTGGTGTGAGTCAGTGCCGTAAGGGGACTTTTATTATATAGCTTATAGCTATACTTATTACTTAACTATATATAGATAATATATGTCAGAAATCGAAGAGCATCTGTTGGTTATAAATGAAAATCAATGTTTGTTGAGCACATATTTGATATTTGAAGCTTGGAAGCATATAAAAGCCTATTCATTATTTTTTAGGCAGAGGGAACCTAGTGTTAAGACACTCTGGTCCCCATTTTCCACCCAATGCTTGAAACAATAGGTGTTGAGTGTATAGTGGGGGACTTAACGCCACGCTTATATATATATATATATATATATATATATATATATATATATATATATATATATATATATATATATATATATATATATATATATATATATATATATATATAAATCATTTGTCGACAATATATATATATATATATATATATATATATATATATATATATATATATATAATATATATATAAATCATTTGCGACGTCCGTTCGCTTCGCTCGTTAGAATGATTTTTTTATTACTTTTATATTGTTATTCTAAACTAAATTTTTTTTTTAGAAAACGTTTAAACTATTCCAGCTACGTTCATGTTTAAAAATAAAAAATAAATTTATAAAGAAAAACTGCTGTGCAATAAAAATATATTTTAATATAATATAAATTGTCCATATATTTAATTATTGAATATATATTGTATATGTATATGTTATAAAATATAATATATTATATATATATTATATATATATATATTATATATATATATATATATATATATATATATTATATATATATATATATATAATATATATTATATATATATATTATATATATATATATATATATATATATATATGGCGTAGGTATATATGTATGTTTTGTCAGTAGATGTACAGTAAAACATAATTTGTATATATAATTTTATAGATGTATATTTAACATACTTAATATTGATATCATTTATTTCATATTTTCAAAGATATTTGTTTTATTTTGTCATAAATGTTTTTATTCTTTTTATATTATTTTTTTTTTATTTAATTTGCACCGAGCTTTATACGCCTATTACTGTCTTATACAACCAGTCCTGCATTTGCCAAAGGTTGTCTGTAAGAGGTTGCGTAAAGTAATAAGACCGCCTTTGCTTGTATATTATATATGTATATGTTCTACTTTTACGTTTTGTGTGTTTTGCTATGTATGTGCAATAAATCATAAATAATACTAAAATAAAGCGAAAATGAATATATATGTATATATTTGTTTTCGCTTTTTTTTAGTATTATAAGTATATATGTAACATATTTATATATATGTATATTTATATGTATTTATATGAAAATATGGGAAAACTTTACTTAAATTTGGTTAATACTTTTTGTTAATACTTATAATGTGTACTGGTTCTAAATGGTTGCCTGTAAGAGATCACTTGTAGTGATACGCCGCCTTCGCACATTATATTATGTATATTCGTTGTAACGACTTATAATATTTCTTTTCTTTTAATTTTTTTTAAAAGGATTCTTATTATATTATTATAATCGTTTAAGCAAAGCAGTTGGTAAAAACTAGTTAAGAATAAGACACCACCACAGACAAACAAACAACAAACAACAAAATTGTAACCCGTGTAATAACGGTTGTGACTCAAATCTCACCACAAAGCTCTAAAAAACATAAAAATGACCTTTCTAAAGATATTGCTATGAAATTGCTACTCTAAATCAAAGAAATATGAGAAATATTCAACCTTATGCAACAAGAATGAAAGCACAAAATTGTTTGACGTTATATTGATGACATGTCAAAGCTGTTTGCACTAAGATTTTCAATTGTATTTAAATTTGAACCGTAAATCAAAGTAAATAAGGATCAAAATGTAGTAATTTATTAGTTTGTATATGGAGAAACTAAGACAAAACCATGTTGAGACTCAAGTGAAGTATTGTCATGCGTCACTTGTGAGGAACGTATGTGAGGGTAATGAAGCAGGAATACAGTCTCTAAAAAAAAAGTAACTTATGAAATTTTTGCATAGCAGGATATGAACCTACACCTATTAGAGAACACAACACCTAACTTAGTGTTGCATATTAAGTTTTGAAGTCCACTTTTCAAGCTTCCTAAAAAGAACCGTACATTGCTCTCTAACTGAGTTTCAATTTCATTAGAAAATAGAATTCACAACCAACTCATAGACAGGCAGGTACCCACTGGTGTCCGACTGAGCCACGTAAGACCAAAATCTTTCCAAATCTTAAGTTATTACCATACTATATTTACGGTTCATTATGGTATTCTAAAACATGGTATGTGGAAATTCTGGTATATTCTATTATATTCTTGGGGGAATTAATTATTTCCATTTTCTCGGGCTAATAAGAAGATTTACTTCCACCACTTAACTAGAAAATTGAAAAATGGGGTAAGTAGTACTTTCAGATACTAATATATCATACAAGCTATAGATTTTTTTAATCTAGTTACCGTTTTAAGCTCTATGTTAGAGAATTTCGAGAAGAGTTCGATTCCTACTCATCTTAAAAATAGGCAGAAACTAAAGATAGAAAAGATAGAAAGAATTTCAAATTAACTTGCTTAAAAAGAATACTTCCAACCATAGATAAATCAAAATCCATCAGGCGTTGTCAGGTAAGGAAGACAAGATAAGTAGATCATTGATTAAGACTGCGGCCTTCGTGAACTCCTACAATACACATTAACACCTGAGTGCAGGGTTGGCAATCTCAATAGAATATTATTATAATATAATTTAAATTAACTACATTCCATATATAGAGATGTTAGAATTAATAAGAATTTCTATTCTTTTTTTTTTCAGGGAGATACATTAACACCTGAGTGCAGGGTTGGCAATCTCAATAGAATATTATTATAATATAATTTACATTAACTACATTCCATATATAGAATTAATAAGAATTTCTAATTTTTTTTTTTCTCGTGTCGAGATTGTGGTAGTCGGAGAATAATAGAGGACGGGGAAGGGTTGATTGGGGTACTGTGGGGCCATTGTGGCGCAGTGGATAGCGTTTGACTGTAAAAAACATAGGATCAATGAGGATAGATTCGATCCTTACTTGTGGGAATTAAGGACTTCCAAGTTCCAACACTCAACACAGTGAGCAGCTGGAGTGTCTTGACACTAGGTTGTTTCTGGTAAACCAGCTATTTAAATTAAAAAGCTTAAACGAAATTAAGCACAATATTGATACAAAGGAATCAAAAGTGTAAAAGTTAACATAATATTAAGTGATATATAAAAAGCTCTCTATAAACCTGGTATGTATCTGATGTCTTCTCTAATTCAGGGTAAAGCGTGAAATTTGAGCTATACAACAATTTGTTTACCTCACGATTCAAATTTTACAGACTGTAAAATACAAATATATAGCTTCCAAGCCTATGAATACAATATTCAATAGTGAAAAGCTCAAAACTCGATGTTAATTGGCGACAGCCGTGAATATTGTTCAAGAGGCGTAAATTCACATTCAATATGTCAAAGTTATTATTTTTTATTTATTTTTCTGCAGATGTATTATATTGATAGATTGTACTTTTTTCTCCAGTCTTCGTCTTTTTTGGTGTTAATTTCCCCGTTTAAGGGCTAAGTTAAAATTCAAATATTTGCCAAATAACGTCTCGTTTCAATGTAATCTTTTTGAAGGAGTATGTTAATATGTGTTTAATTTCAGCACTAAGAAAAGCTCTCTCAAAAGTTCTCATCAATAATCGATCGATCGATCGATCATAATTTTCTTGATTTCAATTTGCCATGTAAGTTATAAAATCACTCAAATTTTTTTCATATATATATTATAACTAACAGAGTGCAACCCTATATAAGATCATAATATCACACCGCTGTATAAGGGATTACAGTCGATCACGCTAACTGTACGAGTGTAACCATTTCATCTACTCTACATCCGTAGAGGAAGGAAAAAAGATTATTTGTTATATTTTTTTTTCAAATACATAACGTAGAAGATTATTTATTATTAATAACTAATAAGCTCAGATATTCGTTTACGTGGGCTATATGTAGTTTTAGCTTCACCCGTATGTAAAGCGGGTGACGCTGAGGGAACCTAGTTTCAAGACTATACATTTTCACTTCTTCGTTCTGGGAACACAAAACGTGGCGTTGAGTTCCGCCACCAACACATATAATTTATCCTATACTTACATAATTGTATATGTATCTCGCAGGGTATTCCACGTGACATAGGATATTTAGAATCAAAACACTTTATTTTCACCACAGTCCAAAAATGGAACCTAACACCACAAGGAGCTTAATTCTACAATGATAACCGTCAAATGCTGTCTAAATGCGCTAAGGTACTCTTGCAGCTGCGCGATATATGTACTCTTGATATACAAAAGGAAAATAAAACAAAATTGGCCTGTAACATAAAGAAACATATGTTATTTAATACGCTTATGCATGAATATATCAAACCTACGAAGAATTATGGAGTCTGCGAGAGAAACGTGTGAGTAAAATATATGTACAATATATACTGGTACGTAACTCTACATCTTGACTTTTGGATTTTAAATTATGATTTGTATGCATTTAAGAAGATTATATTTTCACTTGTTTTTACTCGGGGCTTTGTTTCTGTCAAATCGATATAAGTACGATGTAATAGCTCTATGTTCATACATAGATGGTAGATGGAGATACCTAACAATATTATATTGGTGTATAGTCCGTTTATGGAGGCTATAGTCATCTATAGCCTCAATAAACGGACTATACACTAATATAATATAGTTAGGAATCTCCATCTACCCCCCACTGACGAGAATGACAACTTCATAAAACTAGATGGCTCATTATTGGATTTCGAACATTACGGTCGTTATCGTTGTGATATGTGTATTATTTAATTAATTGTGATAAATGCTGGATAATTATTTATGTAAGTACGTTTTTGAGTTATACTGGTGATTTCTTTCAGTTAATACAAATTTATGTAAAAGTTTGATTATATTAATATATAATTGTTACGTAAATATTTGATGGATTGTTATTTTTTTAAAATAAACCTGCTTCTGAAGTAGTAGTGAAGAGTGAAGAGTAGTTCCTGAGATTAGCGTGTTCAATCAAACAAAATCATACATTCTCGCTCATACCGGGGTAGGTAGAAGGCACATAGAGATATATTAAGACATTTCGTCCTCGTTATTCGCTGTTGAGTGGTGGAACTTAAGGCAGCACTTCGTCTTGCTACCAGCGCGAAGAAAATATTTAACTCTCCTTTCATGGGAATCGAATCCATAACCGTTGCGTTTACAATGAGACGCTACGTCACCACAGCCCTAAAAATCACAGATAAGAGAAATAAATATAAATATTGTCTTATTTTTGTTGTAAACAAAACAGATTTGTGGTTCCCACAGATTTTTCCATTCTTGTTTAGTTTTAGAAATTGAAAAGGTGCTATTGGCGGACAATGGAATTGGATTTGTTTTACGTTTTCACAGTTGGCTTTGTGTATGTATTGGTTTATTTGCATAGAGCTTAAAAATACTGAATTAAACATTTATGTGTCGCGATAGAGACGCAGTTAAGTTAAGTTTATGTTTGTATATGGAAAAGTTATGTGTTAGAGATTCCCATCGTTTATTTACAAAATATTTTTACATTTTATGTAATAATTTTGGGCGGGCGTACTTATTGGGTGGTAAGTGAGGAATAAGTATCCTGCTATATACGGGATACAGCGTAGCGTATCCTATAATCAATCGCTTCAGACCAAAATAAGTAACACAAAGTAGGAAGTTCAAAGTAGTTTAATTAAGTTAATTTAACTTAATTTATGAGACTTTCGTTTGTTTTGCATAGGAATTTAGCTTTTAGTATTGCATTTAGAGCTTTTAGGGACTTCCTTAAGTATTACATTAGTAGAAAATTACTAACATTTGTAGAGAGCGTCGTAGAGCGTGGTGTGTTTACGTGACGTTTGAGGGTTCTATACTAACTCGGGGAAAAAAAATGTAGTTTATTTAGTTTATAGTCAGACATTGCCATTGCTTCACTGTGTCTAAAACGTCAGATGAATAATATCTTGAAGAAACAAAATAATATTTATGATGGTCAATTAGCAGGGTCCTCTTAGAATTTCGTACTTAAAGGGAAAACCGGGACTCTAATTTTCCATTGTCCGTCCGTCCATCACCAGGCTGTTCATCTCATGAACTGTGATAATAAAATAGCTGAAGTTTTCACAGATGATGTATAAATGTTGCTGCTTTATTAAAAAAAAACAAAAAGTAAACACTTTTTTTTTTTTTGCTCGATATTGACACCGACAGCAGGTAGACGCTTGAAATTTTACAGAATATTTAGCTACTTTGAAAATAATCGTTAAATCATAATATATATATATATATATATATATATATATATAATATATATATATATATATATATATATATATATATATATATATATAATATATATATATATATATATATATATATATATATATATATATATATATATATATATATATATTTATTTATTTATTTATTTATTTATTTATTTATTTATTCATAAGCCATGCGATTACAAAACTATTATTCATTTAAATACATGAGCTAGACAGTCACAAAAATATTACTGCCGGTGCTTAAATTAGGTTTACTCTGTGCTATAAGCACCGGCTACCTTCCAGTGTCACAGTAAAGTGATTAGACAAACATTATAGTTATTTATATGTGAAGCTAATAATATAATTAAAAAACAAGACATATATATATTAAGTAAATTTAAAATTTAACAATGTTATTTAGTTTTGACCTAATAAAACAAATATTTAATGTCACCTATACAACAGTTATTATTGTTTGCCGCTTCTATAGATAATGGTACGGAACCCTAGGTGTGACATTATATTATTTTATTTAAAGTTGTATATTGAACCATAATTTTAAAGATACATACAATTTTAAATAGATTTTTCTAATACTGTAACTACAAATAAGTTTTTAATATATATATATATATATATATATATATATATATATATATATATATATATATATATATATATATATATATATATATATATATATATATATATATATATATATATATATATATATATATATATATATATATATATATACACATATATATAAAATCTATGTCTATCCATTATCGTATCTTCAATCGGATAGACAAACTGTCAAATTTCAAATTCAACATATCACCATATCCTTTCTTCCAATAGAGTTTATAAACACTTTTGAATCGGTTCGGAAGACGAAAGCTTTTCTGCTGACAACAAACCAGACAGCTTTTCTGCCTGCAACAAACTAAACAGTTGCTCAACCGGAAAATAGGATTTACTTACTTTCATAAATCATTTATTTTCCATACCACGATGGAGTCAAAAAGCTATGATGGAGTCGAAAAGCTTAAGTAAATAATACAAATAAAGATTTTAATATTGAAAGTGAACTAAAATAAATAACAGAAAAAAGCGGCTATAAAAAAAAATGGAATACACACACAATTCTAAAGCTCAATAGAAGCGAACAAAAGCTCACAGATCGCGGATTTACATGCAAATTATTATGTTTTGTTTTCCAACAATCGAGAAAAATGTACGATGCGATAATTATAAAGTTCTTTCATGTTGTGCTTAATATGGTGGTGATTTAATTAGGGTGGGTATTTTAAGGGCGTAGGTTACAGGTTCTAGGTCAGCTTGTTGTTTTTGTTGGTTTTGGATCTTGTTTGTTGGCTGTATAGTGGCAGGCTTTAAACACGATAGTATTGGGAAGAATTGATTATTTTAATTTTCCTCACTCTAGAAAACGGATACCGGAGTGTCTTAACACAAATTCTCTCTGTATAGCATAGTATCTATACACTATATACAGATAGTATATAGTGTATAGATACTATGCTATAGCGGCGACTAAAAAAATTAAGCTATTACGTTAGTTAAACTGAAAACTGGGCTGGGTTTAATTTTTGGTTTTATTGATTTAAGCAATGACAGTTTTTTCTAATAAAAATTTAAATTTTACATATATATGTGAGGCCATCGTGGCACAATGGGTTAGTCTGCCTATAAACGGAATATTTTTATTATTTTAGATTGAAAGGTTGAATTATTTAAATTTCTCCGCTTTCTTTCCGCCACTCAACTTAGAAAATCTCACTTTGGTTGGAATGTGCAAGACAGAGTGTCTTGACACAAGGTTTTAGTTCCACACTTTCCACGCTTTATCTTACAACCGTCAACTTAACAGTCAGACACTATGCCACAGTAGCTTTACAATAATAACAATTAAAATCTCATATTTAAAATTAATATTATAAATTATTAATTAAGCAATATGACAACATACAAACAGCAACACAAGAATAGGAAACATAAAGAAACGAAGGCTTGTACATTGTTTACAAGAACCCAGCGCTAAACTCAACGTTCTCAACTTTTCACCCGAATTCAAGATTTCACTCCGCCGAGTGAATATCGAGCTTACAACCGTCGCGCTTGCAGTGTTACGCTGTTCCACTGAACCACGACGTGAAGTCCAAGTCCTCGTCTAATAAACCTTTATAAAGTATTATATCATTTGTATAAAAGTATATATATATATATATATATATATATACATATATATATATATATATATATATATATATATATATATACAATACATTTTCGAAATAGACGTTTAAATGCAAGATCAAAAGCACTCAAATGTATTGATTATTTCATATATAGACAGACAGATTGATAAATTATTTATTGTATATACAAATGTAACTATACAAAACAAAAGAGAAAATCTAAAATAAACCAACATTAAATTAAACACTAAAAAAAGGTACTATGCAAAGGCACCTTATAACTAATGGTGATCTTTACAGGTAACCTATGTATATATATAAATAAATAAATATATATATATATATATATATATATATATATATATATATATATATATATATATATATATATATATATATATATATATATATATATATATATATATATATATGTATATGCCCTTCTGGCAATGTAAAAGGCGGTGTTGAATTACTATTACTTATTAAAAAATATTGATTGTAAAATTTCTGACATATATGGAAATTTCTACAAATAGAACAACACCGGCAGCAAGCGTAAGCAAGTTTCATCTTTTATCAATAATATTGTTAATATTGTATTTTAAAGAGCGTATCCGACGTTGATTGCATTGTTTTTCTTTAAATCGTATTCATATTTACCACGTATGAATATTTCCGGTTCAAATAATGTACGAGAGCTGTAAGGATTTTTAGCTTTTTATTTGAAAAGCGAAGCTTTCTGTAGTAAGCTTTTGAGTATTATGAATATTTTATTATTTTATTAATTTTTGTTTAATGCTTTACTTTACATGGTAGGCAGAGGAAGCTAGTATTAATACACTCTACTTTCCGCTCAAATTTAAATACTGCGTGTTAAATGGCGGAGCTCAATGCTGGATTTTTTACCTATCGGAGAACTCTCTCCGAAACCTGCAAACGTAATCAGAGGCGGTTCTATTTGTAGCTGCGCTTTTATCGGAAATGGAATTACCTGAGTTATATATCACATTCTAAGTGGCAAGGTGCCTTAAAACCGTGATAATAGGGACAAAAAATACATTACGATAATTTTTTTCAGTTTTGTGGTCAATTTTGTTACACCGAGTGAGTAAGAAATATTAAACTCCGTCCCTGAGAAGTAACAAGCACTACGTTGCTGCTTCAGAGGATTCCCCACGGAACTCGGACCTCGGCTTAAGGCCGTTGAGCGAGCTGGAATGGATTACTTACAAAGCCAAATCTTATATAGTTGGAGAACTTGTTTAGTTGATTTCAATTGAATCGTAATAATATTTCGTATTATATATTCTATTTGTCTAGGAAAGTTACAGGATTTATTGAATCACGTTAATAAGTGACCTCATTGATATATAAGTATATATTTAGTTCTTGAAATTTAAAACGCGGAGAGCAAAGAACGGAGTGTCTCAACACTAGGTACAACCTTTGCCTAACCTGCTATATGCGGGGCACAGGTAGAGAAATTAAGGTGAAATAAATATGAACCTGTAACCATCGTACAATAACAAATATACATAAACCCCAACTGTACTATAACAGCTTCGTATAATCCAATATAGATACTTCGATTATTAATTTAATATTAATATCATAAAATAGACTGTACTAATGACATGCCGCTATATTGAATTAATCGTATTGAGTTTCTATAATTTAGTTATGTGGATGTAATTTCCTTTCTGTGTGTGAAGTCAGTTTGTTTTTTATTTTGTTTTCAACTGAAAATAAGAAAATGTCTGTATATTAATAGAAATTTCTCGTTGGCTCTCAGTAGAACCGCTGTCGGAACCTGTTCTTGTTGCCTTAGAGCAGTGTGTCTCAACCTGCGGTTCCACCGATTTCCGGGGTCCTTCCGTTGTGGCGAGGACGGCAATCGCAGGGGTTTTAGTGGGTGAAAATCCCACATAACCCAGTTCTTTTAGACGGACTGGGTATCTTTAAAAGATTTCCCCTGCGTCAACAAAAAAAAAAAAAAAAAAAAAAAAAAAGTGTTTCCCAACCTGACTTTACTTACGTGCTAATATATTGTAGGATGTGAAGTTCAATTGGGTGTTCACCCTCAAGCATGTTCAATATCAGATGATCCATATTTCGCAACGTGACTATGCAAATGTGTCGTTCAAGCAATCCTTCCTTCATTTGAAACTTGGATGTGATGAAAACGTCGAGTTACGAGTACATATCGTCTCACAAAGGTAACAGATATGGCAGTTTCGGTGATTATTTGTTTAATATCGGACAACAGACAACATCGACTTAACAACACTGTGGCACAGAGTCTGATACAGCTTAGCACAGTTTTCAATTGTACTCTGCCTGGGGCGCAAAAACAAGCCCTAGCACAGGAAGTCAGGCGTAATCAGGCATAGTATCAGCGTGGACAGCCGTAGTCACCTTCTGTGAGACAGTCAAGTCTCGGAAAGAGGATGCTGAACGAGATCGGGAGATGGTGAAAGTTCAACTTATTTGAAATTTTCGCTGAAATTTACAAATGAATCTTTAAAATAAAACGTCATAATAGAAACAGTTTAATTTTATTATTAAATATAATTACAAATGTTAACAATAAGTATAAATTAGCATCTATAATATATCCACACTATGTACAATAGTCGATTATTGCTATCAAAATAACATACCACACAATATGTTTCTAAACATAATAAAAAAAAATAATTTTAAAACATTAAATATTTCCCGTGGATCTGATTGTAGTGCAGATAATATATATATATATATATATATATATATATATATATATATATATATATATATATATATATATATATATATATATATATATATATATATATATATATATATATATATATATATATATATATATATATATATATATATGTAGTTGAAATATCTGTTTGTGAGTTTAAAATAAACATATTTGTTCAAGCACATATAGTAATTTTCATTTACATATGTTATTACCGCGCTTACCGCACTCTAGTTTACACTCTTTCGACCCGATTAAATATTGCACATGAAATAATAATTTTAATCTATATACATATATTTTTTATTATTATCAATAAAAAATAATAGGATTAAAAAAAATTACATATAAATATATATACAATATAACCAAATTACATTTTAAGTCGCTAGTTCAAAAATATAATTAATACCTTTAAAGATGCGATGGTGGTGTGGTGTGGGTTCGATTCTCACTCGGGAAAAATTCCGCCACTCAACATGCAATGTCCCGAAATAAAGCGGAAAACGGAGTGCCTTAACACTAGGTGTCCTCTGCCTACCCTGCCATGAGCGGAATATAAAGAAATACCTTTAATCTAAGCAAGTACCACAATATCGCTGAGATTCATATGAGGCTAAGGAGTTATTAAATCAAAAGTATCCAATAAAGGGTAATATACAGACAATAACCGATTGTAAATAAGTTGGTATTTTGTGTATGTTTAGAATAAAAAAAAGAAAATATATTAAAAAAAATGTATCAGTTCAAGCAGAACCTAAAACTTAGAGTGAAGACACTCTTCTTTCCACTAGACCTCTTGACTCTACATAATGAGAGGCGAAACTCACTGCATTTTTAAGCAAATTTAGAGTTAAAAATAGAAAGAAAGGCAGCTGTAACTAATTCAGCAAGTCAAAACCGTTTTAAAGCTGAACATTTTGCTGAAAGTCAAAAATAAAGTTCCTTCATTATTACGAAATTAAGTTATCTCGTATTACCTCTCAAGTTTGAGGAAATGTGTTTAAATGATCTTTGGAGTTGTTTTTGGGTTCATTGCTTCCTTTGCAGGTGGTTACAAGTTCAATTTTTTATTTCATTAGAAAAAAAAATACTTTCACGCTGTATCCCGCACATGGCAGGATAGGCAGAGTGAATCGTAGGAACCTAGTGTTAATACACTCCGATCCCCGCTTTCCACCTTTTGAGACATTGCTTGATGAGTGGCGGAACTCAACGCCGCGTTTTGTTTTTTTATTGATTAAAATAATTCACTTTAGATTTATTGATTCATATGTATATATCTAAAATCGATATATAATTTTGGATACAAAGGGCAATTACAATTTTTACTATTGTAAAATTAAACTGTTGGTTTGATTGAAGCCTCTTATCTCAGAAACAATTGAAGAATCCTTGTCTTGGATAGTCCACATTTTGAGGATGGTTATACCCTATAGTTCATCGCGTCAGTTATAGTCAAAGCTTGTCTAAAGCTTGTAAACATGAGCTTAATAATAAATTGGCTTTAAATTATGCAAATTCGAGGTAGCAATATAATATTGAGAGAAAGAGAGAGATACAGTATTTTTATTATAACTTGGTATTCATGTTAATATTATTATTATTTAATTTTTTAAATGAAAAAATGGCTGACTGTAAGCGCGACGACTATGACTTCAATATCCAAATCAAAGGAATCTGATAACAAGATAAACCGCGGCGTTGAGTTCCGCCACTGAACACGGAATATATCAAAAATTGAGCGGCAATCGGAGAACAGAGTGTCTTATCACTATTTTCTCTCCGTCTTTCCTACTATATGACATAGCGGAAATTTTTTTTTTTTTGAAAATAAATTAAACAAACACCTTTATATCAATTATACGTTGTTATTGGTTGTTATACGTTGTTTTTGGTTTTCTTCGGCCAATAGATTGGTATTTTTATTACTCCTGATGTGAAATATTTTTTTCAAAGGGAGCTTTTCATTTGTCTAAATCAAAGCTGGAAATTCAGAAATTGTTTGAGCCCGCTAATTATGGCGTCATTTGTTTCGAAAAACAAAAGCCTCTAAACAAAAATAATGCAGGCAGTTCTTTTGTAACTATAGATAGATGTATCATTTTAAGTACAGTGGATATTATGTATACGTTTTTGAGATTTATTCTTCATTTTTAAATTGTCTGTTTTATTCACCATCTTCTCCATCATGTGAGGAAAACTAGAGGATTTATTAGCGCTTAGTCTAATTCAGGCCCCGTTATAGAAGTATGGTGTATGGATGAGATCATTTAGTTTCACTTTTATACCATATTCTACATATAACAGGATAGCTACAGAGAGCTGTGTGAGTACTCACTGATTCTAATCTTACCTTAAAATATCCAGACAGAGTGATGAAACTTAGTGCAATACTTTATATTTCTAAAAGCTTAATATTCAAAGCGTGACGTTGAGTTCCGCCACTCAACAAGCAATGTCTTGAAAGGTGGGAAATCATGGAACGGAGTGTCTTAACACCGTCCTTCAATCTAACCTGCTATGTGCGGGATTCAGCGTGAAGCTAAAAAAAGAACTATATCTAATAAAGATTACAAGAGTACAAAGTACAAGAATATCCCAGGGCATTGTTTCTAGAAAAGTTAAAAAATATATATAATAACTTTAATTAATATATATATATATATATATATATATATATATATATATATATATATATATATATATATATATATATCATATCAAATATTTTCTGCGGATCCACGAGAAATGGTGTAACAGGATAAAAATTAATACACGTGAAAAATTGCTTCAAACCAGAAACATCTTTAAATTATTAGAATTTTTATCAATTTCATAATAATTGAATATAACTAATTCTCTTGGAATTATTTAAACTAATTAATAATAACAATATATAATTTTCAACTCTTTGTTAAAATTCTCGTTACAAAAAGATATAAGTAACTTGAAAGGGCTATTCGTTATTAATAAAAAAAACCTACTTAAGTCTACTTTTAAATAATAATAGTATAAAATATAACAATAATAATATCAATTATAACAAAAAAATAAGGGTAAGGTAAGGTATGGTAAGGTAATTTATTAATTAGTCGAAGTATGGAAGGTTTTGGAAGATATAAAATTTAAAAAACATTTTGATAAATATTAAATTTAAAGTAAAAATCGATATAGTTGAAACTCGATTATCCAGACTATTTACTGTCGTTAGACATACTCGTACAGATTAAGGTTAATTAATTTATGATTTAAAAAAAATCGATTTTATAATTTTATAAAATTATCTGTTTATTAAAAGGACTTCTGTTTTTGACCAATGTTTTTTTAATTCTATATTTCAATTAAGCCTCCATATATGTATATATATATATATATATATATATATATATATATATATATATATATATATATATATATATATATATATATATATATATATATATATATATATATATATATATATATATATATATATATATATATATATATATATATATATATATATATATATATATATATATATACATATATATATATATATATATATATATATATATATATATATATATATATATATATATATATATATATATATATATATATATATATATATACATATACATATACATCAGATAGATACGGTTAATCCAGAGTACAACCGAGCGCCAGATAATCGGGGTTCCATTGTAATAGCTTTTGTCAGCAACATAAAAATGTTATATTAAATACTCCAGATTTGTTTGTAAAAAATTAAAAACTATTTTACTTAATGTAGAAAATTTTTAAAATGTCACATCTATTTTTAAATATATCATATTTCATAATTTTATACATTTTGTTTCCAAACAACACTTCTAAATCACATAAAAAAACACAAAATCAATTTTAATGAAAAACCATTTTTATTATATATATATATAGGCTTTAAATTCTTGTCTTGACTTATATATCTATAAAAAAAAACTCATATATAGATGAATCTGAATTAGTATACATACATACATACATACATATATCTATCTACATAAAGATATTTTCGTTATCTCGGCGGTTCCACATCCGCTTTGACCGTGAACCTCTTACTCCTGCACGGTGAATCGTCCACGCCATAAAAGCACACACTCCTCTGAGGGTAAACCCTAAAATCTACACTAGAACCTACATTTCTTGGCAGTGTTTTTGATTTTAAATCACTTTTTAGGCAATAATCGTATATAAGTCTTGGCCCTTCATCAAAATGTTGACTGTAATAGCCTTCGTAGTTTTCGAAAGAAACACTTTTGGCTAGATCACAGCAATTGTGTGTTTGGTACGACCCTTCAGGGCAAGTCCTGGGTTCACGTGGGGTTGGGTAGGGGGGAATCGGGGCCCACGGTGGGGGCCCCGAAGGTCATCCTCAGCGAATCGGCTTGGACACGATGATGACGTCAGGTGCCGATCTGGTCGTCTCCGTGCTCATCGGGCGACGTTCAGGGTACTTCTTTTCTGTTTTGGAACAAAGGAATATGAATATAAGCTTTAAAATTAAACTATAACAATAGTTAAGTAGGTGTTAATTTAATTGATACAAAAAAGTAATAAACAAGACTTAAACTTGTGTACTTGGAAGTCATCATGGCGTCCGATTGTAAACGAGGTGGTTGTAGGTTCGAGTCCCACTCATGGAAACTATTTTCAATTCATCGCTTTAGTAAAAAGACATAGTGCGGTGTCGAGTTCCGAAATTTCACAAACCATGTCTCTAAAATTGGGCGTAAAGTGATTATTGCTTAGATTAGAATTATATGGTTTCTATTTGTCTCTATTTTCCAATACGCTTCAATCGTTTTGTTTATTAAGTAAGCCTAATGTACGTGAGTGCGTAAGTATTGTAATTCGTATAGGGTATTAGACTATAATACTATAGTTGATTCCTGTAGGCGCGGGTTTTCACAATTAGCTGGGATTTCAATTATTTTATCTCTTAGGATAGAAAAAGTACTGAAAGAAAGCATTTAAAATTGGAAATACTGCGAGATTTGAACCTGCGCCTAATGGAAACCGTCCAAGCGTTCTGACCACTAAGCCATGCGTTCGTGAAGAAGATTTTTTTATAATTTATTGGCATCAAAATAATTCTATCCCTTTTTTAGCTTCACGCTGTATCCAACATATAAGAACGTATAGAGAATCTAATATAAAGACACATCGCCCTAAGCTTTCTGCTTGAAATTAAGCTCAGTAACGTAAGTGAACGCCATACTTAATACAAATTGAGTTAAATACATTATAAGCAATATATTTGTAAGAACTTTAAAATATTATGAAATAGATCTTATAATATTACTATAAGATGATAAGCTACATACAGCTTGAGCTGAAGAGCACTTGGTTGACCTTTAGCCCATGATCATCAACAGATAATAAAATAACTTAGAAAACTTAAAAGCTTGAACGCGTTTTAACACTTTTTGTTTAAAGTTCTAATTTAAGACCTCACTCACTTTGAAGTTATTATAAAGTACTTTTAATAGCTTTTTTAAGATGCAATTTATTATTCTATATATATATATATATATATATATATATATATATATATATATATATATAATATATATATATATATATATATATATATATATATTATATATATATATATATATATATATATATATATATATATATATATATATATAATATATATATATATATGTAACAAGGTGAAAAAATTTTTGACTAGTTTGACTTAAAAAATATCTGTAGTCCAAAGACCTGGCTGGATATTTCATATTACATTAGCCTTGATACCTCTTGGGACAAATAGTCTGGATAGATGAACAGATAGACTGTAAAACGGACGACAAAATTATCCTTTGAAACTTTAATTTCACACTTCAAAATACAGAAAACAAACTGTGAGAAATAGATAACTATTAAAAAAGAGATCTCTACGTAAACGAATTCTTAGTTTAAAATTGGACAAGCAACGTTGAATATATCAGCTAGTATCAAATATTACCAAAAGCCATTCCTTAAACAATATGGGTCAATTTCTGTAAACGTGACGTGAATGGAAGTTGTTATGACAAAAAACCGCAAAACATGTAAATTTCATATAAAAAATTCTGAACGCGACGCGATTCGAACCCACACCCCGTTGTATCGTGTCTTGGTTGTCAATTAGAAGTTTTTATGGTGTTGTGCCATAAAAGTTATGGGGAATTGAGGAAGTCGTGACTGACTGTACACAGGGACTGACTGACTGTATTTAGTGACTGACTGTATGTAGACTGAATTTCAATTTCTCCGCTCTGGTAACATAGAATGCGTATGTATGTATGTATGTATGTATGTATGCATGCATGTATGTATGTATGTATGTATGTATGTATGTATGTATGTATGTATGTACATACGAGTCGGTAGTAACCATCCAGACTAAGACCGTCAAAAGCACTCTCCTTGTAGCATATGACATGCTGTCGTCGCCTTAACTAGATACCTTAAAGGATGTACCTCCTTCTTTGATGCCGAAGAGGACGCTATCGGTCGCTTCATTCATGCAAATCGGGCAAATGAGAGTTCCGTCACTGGTATTGTAGAACATAATATCAAAAAAAATAATAAATTATTTAATATTAAATCATAAAAATATTGCCTTTAGAGGAGGCGGCAGTAGAAACTGGCACAATGTCATACGGAGACGCGATCTACAACAACGGTATCCAACTCAAACATTACCACCAACATATTATGACCGATATAACTATAATTTTTACCGAAAAAAAAAATACAATAATACCGATAACCTTAACCAAAGTCTGTGGTAGCAAAACTAAAAGAAAAACCATAGCACGCGGCGTTAAGCTTCGCCACTTCTCAAACTGGTGAAAAGCCGGAATAGGTATCTCTTACTATCCGGATATATCAAAAATACACTACATAATATTCTCAACACTATTCCGGTACAAGTGTAAATCTTCAACATAACCACTTACCGTGGGAAATATGGGATTTACAAGCACCTGAAGAATATTTGATAAATTATTTCATATACATTACTCAAATATGCACGTTATATCATCGGAGTCCATTATTTTTTAATTTTTAAAGATGTCATTCTCAAAGTGGCATTCTCTAAGACAAAATTGCATTTTTAAAGATCAAGATGATGAAGCTTTCTTGTCACAGATAATAGAAAATTCCATTGCATTGAGATAGAATAACTAATGGACAACAACAGTTATATAGTCATTGACTGTAAGAAAATGTATTGTTTTTTTTTTTTGTTTTAAGTTTTATCCTATACGAGTATAATATATATCCTACAAAATATGGAAATTGTATGTATAATGATATATTTTTATTAAAGATGTACCGACTCGTCGGTAATGATATTCGGCCAGTATAGTATTCGGTAAGGTAGGTTAGGTTAGTAAAGGTAGTTTGATATATGGCCTATTTGGCATAAAATTTATGCCACAGTAACATGTGTCAAAGCAATATTGATTGCCAGATGTAGTGCCTATATATATATATATATATATATATATATATATATATATATATATATATATATATATATATATATATATATATATATATATATATATATATATATATATATATATATATATATATATATATATATATTTATAAATATATACTATACACACACATAAATATAGGTACATATTTTGTCACATTTCATATAATTTAGTCGTTTCTATATTTCAGAAAATTAAATGTGAATATACTCTACGCAGTATTTCATATTTTGGTTTAACTTATGTTATCAAGTTTCTAAAGTAAGTTCTTTTTTCAATTGGCAGATACTGGTTATGAAGTGCAATCATCTCACCTATCGAGGTATACTTCGAGCTTGCTCTTTTGTCTTGACGTGGCCATTATGCATGATAATCTTCTCCAGAAGATGTCTCTCTCTCTTTCTCTCGCTCTCTAGGCTCGCTTTCAATTCTAAGAACGATCGGCTTGGCCAATTTGTTGGCTTCTTTACAATCTCAACCTAGTCGGCCAAAGTCATAGTCGGCATATCTATATTCTATATATATTTTCAACCAGGTGAAACCAGGTAAGTTTACCAGTTAAAAGATTAATAAGACAATGTGCAGCGTTTTATTACGTAATATCTCTAAAACCGACTGGAGAACGTTGTGTTTGTCTACTTCTCCCAAGAAGCAGGGTAGGCTGAGGAAACGTCACACATAAGTAACATTTTTACCCATTTCTTAAGATATGGTGTGTTGTGTTGCGGAACTTAGCGTTCTTTTTCCGTATCAATCGTCTCAGCATTTTGTAAAAGAGAGGATCGCATGGCTATATGGCCAGAGTACTTGAACGGTTTCTATCAGACGTGGGTTCCTATGCCGTTGCATTCAAATTTTTATATGTTTTCTTTAAGTGTTTTTTCAATCCTTGGTGTGGATTAACACTTTAACAATCAAACAAATATTTAATAAAATAATATAAGGGCTGTTGTACTCACGTGGCTTTTCCTCTTGCTCAGTCGCCTGTCTCAACAGTTCTATAGTAATCTGCGATGTATTGGTTTGCGGTGGCGACGGTCGCACTATAGTTGCTCCTGAATAACCAAATGTGGAGAAGCCTCGGCTGTTTGTCGTTCCTGAACCTATAAAGAAAGTATTTTAGAATATATACTTTTAATCTATGTGTTATAATAAACTTTTCTGTTACTAAGTTACTGACAAACGCAAAGCTGAAATTTGAATTGCGGAGTGTAGCATTAAGAGAGGATTTCCCGAAATTTCAACGGAAACGGGAAGGAAAGAATTTTACGTTTATACTCGACGTAAGCTAGCATCGGCATAAATAATTTTGTTTTATTAGTTGGTTTATTCGTAAAATTTTAATATAACAGTAATAATAATAGATAAAAAAAATTAAAAAATTAAATTATGGTCTTATATAAACCGTTTTTATGTGTTTACATAAAACTAATTGTTGGCCGCAGGTATGTTTGCGTGGACTTTCCATTTTCTACTTTCATTTGTCACCCGGTAAAATTGAAACGGCCTCTTAAGTATTTATGACAGTATAAATTTAAAAATTTCCAGCCTAATGATAATTTCCAATTAAATAAGCTGTATTTTAATATCCCACCGTTTGAAAGAAAAATGTTCAAAGCGATAGACATAAGAGCATTACAAAGTATTATATTACGGTATCGAAAATAAATCGATATAATTATCTAATTAGAATCATTCGTTAAATGATCAAAAAAGGATTAAATTTATAAAAGATGATGTAGAGTGACGCGTAAAATACAAAATTTATTTAAATATTACCAAAATATAAAATTATATGTAAATTTACTTAGAATTATTTACAAATAGAGTACAGCAGCAATCAAATTTGACATCTTAGGTTAGATATTTAATATATTCAACGGGAGGCAGAATCAGGGTGATCCGTTGTCTCCAAAATTGTTTAACAGTGTTCTGAAGGAAGTGTTCCGGAAAGTAGTGGTTGGTTGGGAGGGGGAGTGAGAAAAGGTTATCAAACCTTCGATTTCATTCTGAGCAAAGCAAGCCTTAAAGTGGGACTAGGAATGAATATGTCGAAGACCAAGCTGATGACCAGCAGCTCACAGCAAAAGGTGACAGTAGGTTTAGAGGAGATGAACTACTTCCAGGAATTCATCTACTTGGGCCAAATAGTGTCCTTTCAGTGCCGACAAGAAAAGGAAGTCGAAAGACGAGTCGAAAATGCCTGGATGAGCTTTTGATCTATTGGCGATATGATGAAGGGCAACCTTCCTCTATGTCTTAAAAGAAAATTGATGGACGTGTGCAATCTCCCAGTGCTCACCTATGGTGCTCAGACATGGTTTTTGACAAATTCACAGAAGTCCACCCTTAAGATTTGCCAACGCGCGATGGAAACACCGAACTGCGCTCTCGCACAAAAATCACAGACGTGGGTGTTAAGGCCGCTACATTAAAATGGGAATGGGCTTGGACACGTTTGCCGAAATGGACACGTTTGCCGCATGCCAAACGAGTTTTGGGCCAAAATCACCACCAATTGGATCCCAAACTCTAGAAGGCGAAACGGTAGACCAAAACGGAGATGGCAAGATGAGTTGTACCAGTACAAACTTGACTGAACCAAAACAACACCAACCAGGGAAGAGTGAAAAAACTGGAGAGAGGCCTTTACCCAACTAAAAAAATGTTTAATGTTAAAAAAATTGCATATCTCCACGTTTTTTCTCATGTACAGCGTAACAGACAGAACCAATCTAGTGTTGAGACACTCCGTTCTCACTTTTCTTCCAATTCGTAAGACATTGCGCGTTGAATTGCGGATTTTCACGTAGAGCGAAGAAATTTAATATTTTATTCATCTGAATGGGAATTGAACCTATAACAGTCAGATGATGCGCCACAACGACACGACGGTCTACGCTGGCCTGTGATAATATTAAGTTCCCTCTGTCTACCCTGTCATTTGCAGGATACAGCGCGAAGCTAAAAAAAAAATTAAATTCTGAAACTTTTTTATCATATATAATTTAAAAAGCAAAGAATTCATGGGTAAAAGGATTTTGGTACCGTCAACGGAATAGAACTGCTTTGGAATACAAGACAAGACACAAATGAGGATGTTACAGCAACAATGAAGAGGAACGTGCTCAGGTCGTTTGGACACGTCGAAGGAAATATAACAATTTGAA
>JAXRJS010000086.1:372500-410000 GCA_037127375.1 Dione juno | reverse complement strand
CTAAATATAAAATATTCTACTCTATAGATTTCGAAATTTCGAAACCAAAAAAAAAATACAAAAATGTCTCGAGTGAATATATGTTTAAAGTAAACAAGACTATATAAAAAGACTATTATGAAGTCGGGAATATAAGAAGTTATAGTAAATATTTGCACAGAGTTTCTAGTACAAGAGCTAGCATTCCGTGTGTTGTTTATTTTTCCATACAATTTGCCCACTTCACTTTATTATATGGTCTACATGAACTGCGGTCGGTGCCGCTTTCCGTATAATATAGCAATAATGTATAAAATATAGAGTATACTAAATACAAGTTCAATTTTCTCCGTCTACAGAAACGAATTGAAAGTAACTCAAAAAAATATATAAAAATTCCATTAGTGTGGACTAACACTTTAAATATAATAAAAATATGGAATTGGAATTGTTCAAATCATACAGTTACAACCAACCAATTAACCAAGATACCTTCATTTTTTTAAAAGCGTGAAGCTTTTTCTCGCTTAGAGCAGGATAGAGGGTACCTAGTGTTAAGAAGCTCGGTTTCCAGCGCTATGCTGCCGTCAATGCCGCCCTTTGTCTTTTTACAAGAGCGATTAAATAAGCCCACAGCAGTACTGTACTGTAATACTTACTAATAACATTTTGAATTATAGACCGAATTTGGAATTTAAATTTCAATTCTTTGGCTTATGGTTCAGGAAAATCTAAAGTCAAAAAACTGTCCTACGCTTTCTGTCCAAATTAAAAAAAATGGACATAAATATATAATGATTACATACCGTCAGAACTGATCGCTGGATCAGTCTGGAACAAACTCTCCCTAGTTTGACAGCCAGATTCCTTCGTATCTGGAGCACCAACAGACACGTCTCTTATTTGCTTCTTTTCCACACTTTCGTGCTTCGTTCTGATCGACTCTTCTTTCTTACTCAAGTCACTTCTTCTTGTTCTTCCATTGCGTTCTATTCTAATGTCTTCGGAATCTGGCACGGAATTGACCTCCCGCCTCCAAGGTTCGTCCTCGAGGTCTAAACGAGTTTCTTGGATAAAATCTGAGTCTATACTCGTTGGCTGTAACAGGGAGTGTTTTATTAAAAATCATATAATAACCATGACTATGAGCATTTTATACTGTCGACGGCCAAAGTAAATTTAGGCGCTTCTAGTAGTTGGCCTAAAAATACCTGACCCAAATTTTACCAGGTTACTGGAATAACTTTTTAATTAGTTCTACTTGCTAATTAAATATTTAAAAAAATAAAACGTCTCTTAACTAACATAGATAATAAATTATGTCATATAAATTAATATGTAATTTTCAATATAAGGACAACGAAAGTCACTTGTAAAAGTATATAGAATAGAGTTATATAGAAGGGCAAACAGAAATACCTTAGTGTTAAGACACTCCGTTACACACTTACACTATATGTAGAGAAGCGGCAATGACTCCGCGCTTTTATAAATATAATCATTCCCCCGAATGGGAATCGAACCCACGACCATTATTTTACCACTATACCTTGCTCAATTTTTTTTCATATGAAAAAGTAATTTCAATTACGAATGATAAATGTAAGAGCTGAAAAAAAAACCGCAACGTAACTGAAAATGATGTATTAAAAATACTGCGTGCGTTATGTTAATTTGTATGAAAAAAATTAATTAGATGTTATTTTAATGGCCTACTTTGAAAAAAGTTATTTTTTTAATATTTTTTCTCAGCGTTTTTTTTTAATAAGTAGACTCAATTTATCTAGAAATAGGCTATATTCAGACTAAAATGGACTTTAAGCTACTGTAAAATAGTGACCGTGTTCTATTTTATAAAGACATAAGAACAAATGACTTTCCCTTAATATAAGTTCGTAATATCTTTAGCTTAACTTAAAAAAAGCTTATTAAGACTAAATTGAAGTTGAAGTACTTAGGATCTTAATAAAAAAATACACTATTACAAGAACTATAGCTTTTTAGTTCTAAGCTTAGCCTTAATCAAACGGCAGAAGGAAGATAAATAAATTTATTTCGTATAATTAATAAAGTAGAAAATATAAAAAAAGAACTTTATATACGTATTTGCTTGAGACTGGCTTTGATTAGTTCCTAAAAATACGAGTTTAAATTTATTTATCATGCTTTAGGCTTAGTGAACGGTTTATATTATACACACGAGGATAGCTGGTTCGATGCCCGCTCGAAGACAATGAGTTACTTTAATTTTCCTTGCACTCAACACGCAATAACTCAAATTCAGTCGGAATGAGAATTGAGTGTCTTAATACTAGGCCACTAGGTAGCCATTAGGTTATTAATGACAACCATGCTACATATATATACAGTGTGATGCTGAAAAAAACACAATAGGTAATTTTTTTGTCTACAGTCAAATTCTTACCCGAATCTTCTGCTGAGAAAATTTCCTCTGCTGTTTAAACATTTCATTTGTTTGATTGTCTCGTTCCAAGCTGGCTCTAGGCTCGCTGTCCCTCTGAAGTCTTTTAGCGTCGAGAGTGAGACGGCTGCTGACCATACTATCCAAGCGGTCTTCACAAGATTGACGTATGTGTTCCTTGAGGAAAAAATTTAAATATATTATATATTATTATGTTTATATATGATGACTTCTTTAACATATTTTAAGGCTATAAATGTTATTATATATATATATATATATATATATATATATATATATATATATATATATATATATAATATATATATATATATATATATATATATATATATATATATATATATATATATATATATATATATATATTATAGATATATATATATATATATTATATATATAATATATATATATATATATATATATATATATTATATATATATATATATATATATATATATATATATATAATATATATATATATATATATATATATATATATATATATATATATATATATATATATATATATATATATATATATATATATATATATATATATATATATATATATATATATATATATATATATATATGTATATATATATATATATATATATATTTGTTATTATTTTTAATTTGCGACCTTTGGCGTTAATGAAATGTTTTAACTTGCCGGTAGGCAGTGTACCTGTGAGGTGTCGCATGATAAAGTATGAAGCTTAAATATATTAAAAATTAAGAAAATGCATCACTATCGCCTTCTCATATGTGACAGACATATATGTGACATATATGAAAAGCTTGTGCGTTCATTTATCGTGTCAAATATTCTGTTTTCCATAGTATATATATTTTGAACGACACTTTGTAATACATAAGGAACCTCACATATTATATATATATATATATATATATATATATATATATATATATATATATATATATATATATATATATATATATATATATATATATATATATATATATATATATATATATATATATATATACAAACACACTGACAGAATGACAACGCTCAGCAGACATTATGCAGCATAGAATCCAAAAACTTGGAAGATCTCCAGGATCCTTGGGGAGTGTAGGGGAGCAACTAGAGAATCCTTGTTCCCGAAGTTTTGACAGAAACAGGAAAAGACGTTTATGTTTCACATGCCAAGCACATGACATTGCGTGTTTCAGCTAGTGTCCCATGTATGTAGAACTGTAAGGTGACTGACACACCAGAGATGAAGGCACAGCTCAAGCCGCTGAATTTACAATCTTGAGATCTCGCAGATAGGAAGAATTAAGAAAGAAATTTTGGAATCTAAACGCTTAGAATAGGAATTTACATGAAATATCGTAATTTTCAAAGATTCAATAGAACAAGCAAGTAAAGCCGCAGGCCAAAAGCTATCATGTAGAAAGCCCTACAAACTGTCTCGTAGTCTCCAAACAAACTAAATAGCATATTAAAATGACACAATTAATCGAGGACTTCCACCGTCGTACTTTGTTTGCTTCGGGAATTTTTGATTATTTGAATTCCGTTGATTTCCCGTGAGATTCTAAAGAGCTGGCTGTAGCTGTCTTCGTGATTATTATCCGTAAACATCTGTTTTTATTACACTTTGATAAATTTCACGGGATCCTGGTGCTCATTTTTTGATAGGAAGCTTAAATTGGAAATTGAAAGAACGTGAGGGCGTCATAGTGGTACTGTGTCTGACTGTAAACGCGACGCTTGTGGGTTCGATTCCCACATGGGAAGCATTAATTATTTAAATTTTCCTCGCTCTAGTAACAAGACAAAACCAGGTGTAAAGCTCCGCCACTCAACATGCAATATATTTAAGGGCGGAAAACGGGGTACGTAGCCTGCTATGTGCGGGATATAGCGTGAAATAAAAAAAAGAAACAACAAGGAATAGTGTTTTTGACACACTATCCTGCAGCGTGATCGGAGACTTATTATATCCTGGAGTTTTATGCTGCTTACATTTTTTTACGTACAGCTTAAAATCTTTTTAATTTATATCTACGATACACAAGTTACGAGTCAAATTTCTACGTGCTACGCTATGTACTTTTGCCTACCAGCTAGCTACCTGCGCTACCAGTCAGTCAGTCACTCATCAACGGGAGGGTTTTATATAAAATGTTGCCAATATCTATACTTACTTTAATAATCTTGTGGTCCTGATATAGTTTTCTTATGCATTTGAAGAAGAAAACGAAGCTCATACCAGACAGGATGAGGCAGAAGATGATCAAGATCACCTTAATATGGGTTTGACTGAACATGGACTCTGTCACTAGCTGTATAAATATAATAGGTTATAAAATATATCACAAAAAAAAAAAGTAAAGTAAAATATACTTTATATGATTTAAAAAATCGATTATTTACACTTACATTGCATATTTCTTTCTCCTCATCGGCTTTCAATCTGCAATTGGCATAATTGTCGCATCTCAGTGCTAAGTCTATACAGGTATTGTCTTCACAATCAAATTCTTCGCCTGTACATTTGTCAGCTGAGAACAAAAATTTAGATAAGATTAGAGACTTTAAATAAATAAAATAAATTAATATCATCTAATATTGTATACAATATGGTTATATAAAATCCCAACCGGTGTCGCTGTGAAGGCCAAGAGGCCTAACAGCATTAAACTCACAACAAAAAAAAACCACGGTTATATATAAATATATAGATATATATATAGATATATATATATATTATATATATATATATATATATATATATATATATATATATATATATATATATATATATATATATATATATATATATATATATATATATATATATATATATATATATATATTTTTTCCAAACTGTCCCATTAGATTCCGCCATTCAACACGTCATAAATTTGCGGAAAATAAGGAACGGAGTGTCTTATCGCTAGGTTTCTTCTGCCTACCCTGCTATATGCGGGATACAGCGTGATGCTTTTATTATTAATATTTAAAAATATATTTGTGGCATAAACAAAGTGGCTTTAAGCTAAATTCTTAGCCTATTATTTTTTAAAGAAAAGTTTAGAACGAAAATATTATTTACTTTCTTTGCTAGGATCCAAGGACCTGTAAGCTGTGAAGTTTGCGGAAATGGTCGGGGTGACTGTTGCGTACAGACGGACATACATGATGTAGCTCTTGTTATCAGGATCGTTGGGGTCGTTATCTTTTGTTGTCACTGGATTTGCTACGGAGCCGCAGTAGAACGCTAATCTGGAAGAATTTTTTTATATATAATATATACTTGTGTAGAAATATGATCGTGGCAGTGGATCTTATCTCCCTTCGAGGGAAGGATTGTAACTAAATTATTTTCTTTTTTTCACACTCTGACATATCTTAAAGCTAGGATATGCCTTATATATGGGATACATGAAATTGAAAAAAATGCACTTTTAAATGCTTTTGAATTTCCTGGTTAGACAAAGTGCGTGGTAGAGTTCCGCCACTCAACGCTCAATATATCGAATCAATATATCTCTCGTAGCTTGATGAGAACGTATGACTTAGTGGTCAGAATGCCTGGACGCAGAACGTGACGCAGACGCAGGTGCAAATCCAGCCACATTAAAATCATTATTCTCTCAGTGTGAAATAATACTTAAAAAAAACACACTCTAGTGTATTTTAAATAAATTCCTTGATTTTATTGCATATAAGACTTTATTAACTTATTACATACGGTATACTAAATTAATATACAACAGCTACCTATACTGGCAACAGCTAAATTGATTTCAACAAAATGTTTAAAGTGGGTCATTTCCATACTTACTTGGCATCATACTCCAGCTTATTTCCAAACACCTGCACAAAGTTCTCCTCGCACTCGTTGGGCTTCGCTAGCGAGTAATGTGTGAAGTTGAGATAAATCTAAATATAAAACAATATATATTTTATTATATTCATAATATGAGACAATAGTGGCGCAGTGGGACAGTGGGGCAGTGGGTTAGGTTCCCATTAATTGAATATCTTTATTTCCCTACTTTGACCTGAGAATGTCTGAAATTTAGACACCCTGTGCTCCAACTTCCGTCTGAAGTCTCGAATTTGAACGGAAACTGGTTGGCTATTAGATCTCTTACATTAGATCTATTCACAGTAGTTCTTTTCATACTTCATATGCAGGTTAAAGCGTAAAGCTGTTCAAGCGATGGTTGATAGGTTGATTTTTAGGTATAAAATTCCTAATATTCTTGTTTTCTCCAAGTGCATAAAATATAGAATTAAATATGACGTAATTTTATTTTACTATACTTTTTTTTTCTCCTCATGTAGCAAAATTGACAGAGAAATGCTCTGTGAAGGTAAAAGAACAGGATCGTGCTACTTTTTACATTACTTCTCTATTTACGCATAAAATAGATAACTGAGATATATGTCATCACATATTTTGCCTTAATATTAAAAAAAAACTAACAACTACTACAATAATTAATTGAACAAGTTAGTTAGCTTCACGCTGTATCCCGCACATAGCAGGGTAAGCAAAGAACCGTAGGCTGAAGCAACATAGTGTTAAGACTCTCCGTTTTCTTATATCCGCCTATGAGGTCATCAAAATAGATGCCTTCATAGCGCAGTATAACATCTGTCTTGTTAAAAACAGGATACAGTGTGAAACTAAAAATAATTTTATATATATACTAGACTATGCACACCTTATTATTGACATCGACTTCGATTTTCCATAGCATATCTATAGAACTTCCAGATTTACATCCGTCGGGAATCGAATCCGTATCTATTAGGCCATGAGATTTACCTATGAACTCTTTATAACAGATGTCTGGTATCTTATCTGCAAAATTAGTGTTGATTAATATTTCAAAAGGATATTCCAATATCATTTACATATGGTGGCCATTGTGGTGTGATGGTGATGGGTTTGGTCACTATCGGAATTATTTCGCCATTTTGTCATGGCAAAGTGCCGAATGTGTTGCAAAAACGAAGCATAATCGCTCATATGTTTTTATAACGTTGACTAAGAAGCTTAATTTTTTTTTTCTAGCTAATTTTAGTTTGACCTTGAGCTTGACCTCCAAGAAATTTCGAGGAATGGTTGTAGGAGACGGACATACAGACAGACAAATGGACAATAGATAAGTGATCTTATAAGAAATCCATTTTATTATTTTGTGGTACGGGACCTTAAAATTAGATATTAAAATATATTAATAATTTCATAATCCAGTAATCACCATTGTGGATATATTAGATCTCGAACCGAATTCATTAATTTCAAAGTGTGACCTCAATTTTCGCTATAATAAAACTTTTACAAATTCATCTCTAATTCAATATACGCGTATTACGCGTTACCATAGCAACGTGTATGTCACTTTATACAAAAGTGTATATTGTTAAACATATGGTTGTGTGTGTAATGTTTTATCTATTGATTTTATGTACTTTATAAGCATTATTAATGAAAAATATTAGCGAGGATATTATTAGGAGAAGTGCAGAACACTTCTCCTACACACACACACACACACATAAACTATAAGTGTACCAAAATTTCATATTTCTACGTCCGCGTTATTTTCGTAAAAAGGGGTCCAAAATTTTTGCTTCACGTATTAATATATAGATTTTCAAGATAAACAAATATTTACTTACAACTTCTACTAGTTTGTATGAATTTATAATTTATTTGGAAGCCCTCGTACTCTATAGTATCATCTGAGTGGAATTTCAGCCAAACGTACGGTCCTGATGTGGTGATCTGTCTAGGGAACGCTTCACCACAAACTTTGCCCAGCAGCTTGGCGTATCCTCGTGAACCATCTCTGATCTGTTGAAAGGTTATTAATTAAAGAAGATTTATAAGAGTATAGTAAAATTCAACGTAGCGGGATTCGAACGCGTAACCTGGAAATTGGCCTATTAAGCCATACGTACTTATCGAGCTACTTCAAAATACTTATATAATGTTTCTAATAAAACTTTTGTTAATTAATAGCTATTATTGAAATTATTCCTAAGAATATCCATCCTCCATTCCTCATTTGGCAAGAGGAAATGCTATTTATAAAACAAGGGAATTTATTTTATACTATTATACACATATTCATTATTGAAGAAAAATATTTTGAAACGTTTATAAATTTATATGTAGCGTTATTGTGAGTACGAACACATATAGCCCTTAAAAATCATTTTTTCGATCTTCACGCTGTATCCCGCATACAGCAGGTTAGGCAGAGGGAACCTAGTGATAAGACACTCTGATCCCCACTTTCCACCCAATTATCAAGAACTTGCGTATTGAATGGCGGAACGGTTGTCGATTCGATTCCCGCTCGTGAAGAATGAGTTATTTTAATTTTCAGAGCTCGCTACAATATGGCGAAAGCACGGCGTTGAATTCCGCCACTTAGCTCTGCCTAAATAAATAAGCAACTAATTGATAACAAAATTAAACCTCGATAAAGTAACACATATACATATATATTCATATTATAGCCTTAAACTACAAATTTTTTATCAAAAAAACAATATTAAATAGGAAAACCTTATATTTTCTTTAAAAATTTCACGAATATTTTATATACCCAGAACAGACTTACTTCCAAATAATCATAACTGCATTGCGGATGGTACTCAACATGGAACCTATCTACGAATGTCAGTTCAATCACAGTGCCTTCACTACCTGTAAGGAATATAAAAGTCATTTTAATTATATAGTAAAAATAGTGCGCTTTTATATATTAATATTGTATTATATAGCTGGAGAGCTTATTTGTTTGAACATCCATATCGCAGCTCTTTGTTATTATAGTATTATTTACATTTATCGAGAAAGGCTTTGCTCTATAATTATATATCTTTAATTGTTTCGATAGAACCTGCCAGCTTAATATACCTGCTGTTATAGTTACATCGGAAATCTTAATAATTTAAAATTGACCAGGAGAAGCTATATAAAGCCTATATACCTAAAAGGTATTTGTATATATTTAATTTATTTACGCACAAGTCAGCCACTTGGCATGTTTCCAGTTGCCAGGAAACGGGTAAAGAATACGATGCGATGGTTTTGTTGTGGTCAAAAATAGATATCTATTTTTTGCCGCTAGGTTCTCTGCTTACTCTGGATAAATAATAAATAACGTCATAGCACAGTGCGGTTAGGGTCTGACTGTAAACGCGATGGTTGCAGGATCGAATTCCACTTAGGGGAATGATTACATTTAAAATCTTGTTCAGGTAAATGAATCTCAAAAATTGGGCAAAAAGTGGGGAATCAGAGTGTCTCATGGTAGAAGTCACTAGATTCTTTTGCTTATCCTGCTATATGCGGGACACAAAGTGAAGATGTTTTTCTTTATTTTATAAAAATCTACTGACTTACCCGCTATGACAGTAACACAATCCATTTTGCTATAGTAATAGTTGCTCTTGCTGCCTCCTTCGTGAGGATGCTGTATATAAGATTTCAGTGGACTAAAGTTAAATTCAGAGCATCTTGGATCATCACCCTCCCGCTTCACTCTCTGCTTAGTTTTAGGTAAAAAATTTACAAAACTACCAAGTCTATACTTATTCGTATTATCTACGTATTTATGTATATTTAAATTTTTTTCAAAAACATTATTATTATTATAATTATTATTAATATTTCTATCCTCTTCTGTGTAAATCTCATCAAATTCTCTAATTTTTTCAGATCTATGTCCTATGTAGCTGCTAGTTTCATATTTCATTGTGTTATCTATTCTAGGATTATATACATTGGTCCTGGGTTCCATTAGATCGGCTTGGAGCTTGTTCTGTCCCATTGTGCGCATGCGTTTAAGCCATTTATGATCAGCTACTTGTTCTGCGGTGACACCAAATGTGGAGTAAACTGTAACAAAATTGCTTTTTTTTAATGAATTTTATAATAACAAACAGTCAAGATGATTCGATGAGCGCTTGACTGCAATGGTCGACGGTTGTAGGTTCAATCTTTACTTGGAGGAATGTTTTTTAAGATAATATCTCTAATTTGGGTAGAAAGTAAAGAATAATGTCTTAACAGATAATCTCTAATAATACTTAACGTACCCATATCATGTTTGTAGGTCAACGAAACACAACTAATAAAAAAGGTTGATAAACTTTAATTTGCGGTCGTATCCAATCATTTTGTATCAAACTAATTACCAGGCTTTTACCTGTAACGGACATATATTTATATGTTATGTCTGTTACAGGTAAAAATGCCTTTGTTTGCAATGAAGATGTTTGTAATATAATTTCTAATTTATTAACAATATTGTTATAGCTAACTTTAACTTGTTAAACAGGAAGTATCGTATAGGTTTCAAGGGTCCTAAGACGCGGATATGATGACATTAATTTTTACTTGATATCTCCACGCGATTATCTTAACAGATGGACAGACAGACAGAAGTATTGAACCCTACAATACATACTAATCAAGCAAATTAGCTTTAAATGGAGCTTCATTGAATGGCCTCCAAGTTTTTTAACAAATTAATCTTTATTACAAAATTTCAGCAAAAGTTATACAAGTCCTAATTACAACTTTCGTTATGAGCATAAAGTCTGTATGTTTAATTTTTACCAAGTTTTCCAAAATTTTCCCTACGGAATAGGAGTCATAAATTCAATATGAAGGTGAAGGGAACCCGTTCAAATCAACCCTCAGAAGACACATGTTTGCGCGTTAACCGCTAAGAAAACTCCATTTGTCGTGTCACCAGTTTTTGATAACACTTCTCTTAAAGCCACGCCCATTAGTATATTAACCTGGGTTTCATCGGGAGATCGAGACAGTACTTCACTGCTATAAACCGGCCTCATATAATATAATAACGTACCGTACTACTGTGCTGAGTACTGTTCTCATCTCTGGGCTGATACTAGGTATCTAGGTAGCTTGAACCATTGGATCTTTTTTTTGTTGTGTTTAATGTTGTTAGCCCTATTGGCCTTGACAGCGACACCGGTTGGGGAGGGAAGAGGGTACTCTGTTACTGACAGACCATTGGATCGCATATAACGTAGGGCCGTTCAAATCGTTGGGGAACCAATTATCCGTGAAAGACACTCTGGCGTTGCGTAGAGACTTTTTCTCGCTGTGCGTTTTCAATCGACTTTGCCTTGCCTTCACTGACCAGCTGAATTTTCGGAATAAACAAGTAATGTGTGGTTTTGTAGGAAAACTTTTTTCCACGTGCCACACAACTGTGTAATAGCCTGCCGGCAGTTTCCGGTTCGATACGGCATGGGTACCTTTAAAAAGCAGGTCTACCTCCACCGTAAAGATTGCCAACGTACCTCTAGCACCTCTCGTGCTACATGGGGTAGTGAGTGACTGTGATCACTTATCATCAGGTTACCCAAACTCTCGTTTACCTAATCGATCTCATAAGTCAAAATGATCTCTTTAAAAATTGTATACTTTTATCAATCAAACAAATGCATATCGAATATATCTATTTCGAAAAATGCTGTACGGCTGCATCTGGATATGAAATTTTAAGTCTTAACAATAATTAAAAACAGTATTATCCAACAATCTCTCTATACATGCACTCAAATGGCGAGATCATCACAGTTGATGATACTCATGTTACTATGTGGAAAGTTGAATCGTTCCGCCCCCAATCGCTATAATTGGCCAAATATTTGTTTGTAGACAATTTGTTTACAGCTTCCATTGTTTTGGAGAGCTTTTCGCTTTGTACTCGCTTATTTAAAAGTGGATTTTACCTGTAACTGTAGAGCTTGCTGTTGTAAACTATGCGAAGCATCTAGTTTTAGTATTATGTCCAAACATTTTTGAATAAACTAGATTGTATACGTTCCATTATTATAATTCGTTTCGCGCTTTATTCTGTGCATAGCAGGGCTGGTAGAGAGGAGAGTGTCAAGACACTTCTTTCTCCACTTTTTAAGACATTGCATGTTTCTTGGCAGAACTTGACGCTGGACTTTGTCACTACTGCGTGTAGAATCATTATAATAGCATTTCAGATTTATTTTTAAAGTACAATACAATACAATACAATATTATTTAAGAAAAGATTTAAAATTAATCAAAATCACATTTTCTTCTACTATTTATTGAAGTGTAATTCATACGTTAAGAAATAAAAAATATTATGAATAGTTTAAATTGTTTTAATGTACCAAGATTCCAACAATTTGGACGATTTCTAAGAAGTGCGAGTTCAAGTGCGAATTCAAGTAATATTGATGTTCAAATTTACATAATTATGTAAGTATTAATATTGAAGATGGTTTGGTATATTAGAAGATTAATATTTTTTACGAACAATATCCTTAAGGAAATTCCTTAATAAGAATTATAAATAAGAGATAGCCGAGGCTATCACATTGCAGTGGCACATCATCTGACTGCTAACACGACGTTGTGGGTTCAATGTCTGGTCAAGGGTCAAATTAATTATCTAGTTCTGTTAAACACGCATTGTCTTCAAAATTGGCCACAAAATGGCCGTGCTATAGGCGGGAAAAAAGAGTGAAAATAAAAAAATAAAAATACGAGAACAAATTTTAAAAAAAAAGCATATGAAAATTGTTTGTTCTGGAAAACGTCACAAACAAACATTGTTTCAAAAGAAATGACATGACGTGACAAAAACAAACAATCCCACAAATCTCTTACCAACATTCTAACATCGGATTCATTAAGTTTGACCGTGAAAATGATAACTGGTGTACATAATAAATTACGCCAGATATGCGAAAGGTCGAGATATTATAAAAGAATAGCGTTAGCAAAAAAAATTAAAGGGTAAGAGAATTTCCTCACAAATGGGGTAAAAACTATTTTCAACAAATGATTTATTTTCCGTTATACAAATATATGTATTTGTAACACATCACTTTTATAACTAAACGCTTTATTCTGCATAAATGTAAAGAGATTTGAACCTCTGTTCACAGATCTACGGCAAAATCCGAGACAATGCATGTTGAATGGCGAAAGTAAACCTTGCACTTTACTATAGAGAGGGGCTATTAACATAATATACGTACCCGTTCGACCCCATCTGAGATAATTAGTAACCCCAAATGGGGTTGAACTCACAGCCATTGCGCTAAAAATCAGACAATATTCCAACACGATGACATCGTAATATAGAGGTAATATAAACTTTATATAAATTGGTATATATCCACAGCGATAAGCTAATTGTGTTTGTTATTTTAATAATATTTCACGCTGTTTCCCGTAATAGATGGCTAGACTGATGGAACCTAGTGTCCAGACACTCCGTTCTCCACTTTCCGCCCATTCAACACATCAAGTATTGAATGAGGAACGAATACTAAATAAAATTAAACGAAAATTCTCGCTCGAACTTTTGGAAGGTGCGTGACTTTATGTGATTCTTAGCTGTGATATAGATGATAGATCTTTCGATTACAATTTATATTGATACGATTTTTTTCAGAATTTCAATACAAAATATATATAAACATATATTTTTTATTAGATTTTCTCTACATATTTTTAATAATAAATAAGATTATAATTACGGCAATGGGAGGTAGAGTCATAATTTGGACAAATATCATATCACATAGCTTCACACTGTATCCCGCATTAAACAGGATATCACGGAAAAAACTAGTATCAACTCCCGTTAACCTTGTAGTCTCCCGTTCTCCAATTTTTGACAGAATTCGAGACTGGGTATTGAGTAGTTACTCATAATAAAAATATTCTGGCTAAAACATAGCCAAAAACATAAGTATATATCAACCCTTAAGCCATTTTCTAAAACAAAAATAAAGCAATTTGGTACTTTTAAACTCAAGTCGTAATTTTAAAAACTTTTGCAACGAATTTTAGTTTAAATTTTATAATTTCGCTCCCTTGGACTAAGTGACATCAAAGCGTCTCTAAAGGGAACGCTGCACCCAGTACATAATGCAAGGCTGACTCCTAGAAGGACGATTGACGTAGAATGTATATTAAAAACGAAAAACATGTATAATCTTATACTATAATTACACAGTGAAGAAAATATGTCTGTACATTAAGTATTTATTTTACATAAAAAAACATTGGGTATTATTGTAAAAATACGGGAGAGGTAATGAGAAACCTCGGTTGACTTTCATGTTTTCGAATCGAAGATATTGTTAAGAAGATCACCTAAATAGCATGAGGACCCCCGGAGGGTAGATGATGATGATGATGAAGATGGATAGTGACAGTGGACGAGGCGAAAGAGGTATGCAGGGAGCGCAGTGTTTGGCACTCCGTTCTCTCTGACTATCCCGCTGTGTATATATATATATATATATATATCTATATATATATATATATATATATATATATATATATATATATATATATATATATATATATATAATATATATATATATATATATATATATATATATATATATATATATATATATATATATATATATATATATATATATATAATATATATATATATATATATAAACAGCTTGTACGCGTACATCTCTATATCAGCAGCAGTTTCGACTTAAACTTAAGCCACACTAATATATTATACACGCACTATACATACGTAATTTCATTTTGAATCACTAAAAAATTAAACCGCAAAACCGCATTAAAATCAGTTGCATAGTTTACTTGATTTTGTTATATACTAAGTTAATAAGGACCCACTAAAATCTCAGTACTACAGCTATTAAACTCTAATTTATAACAAATTTATTCAAAATATATCTCTAAGATGACTTAAAAGGACTTGTAATTAAAGTAATATCCTTGCCAGTTCTTGCCCTGCAACGAGTATGTCACAAATTGCTCAGCGTTCGCCGCGAGGCGTGCGATGAATAAATTAACTGAGTGACTGCTTAATTTCCTTAGCAGATATCTTCTTTTGTATATATATATATATATATATATATATATATATATATATATATATATATATATATATATATATATATATATATATATATATATATATATATATATATATATATATATATATATATATATATATATATATATATATATATATATATATATATATATATATATATATTTTCGTCACACTGGTCTTTGCGTCTCTCTAAAATTGGGCGGAACTAGGAGAAAGGCTCAGCACTAGCTATGTCTGTCTATCCTGCTAATTGCGAGAACAAGTGTGAAACTAAATTGTTGATATAGTACTTTAATCTAAATGCGAGAGCAGCAATTCTTTATATTTACATATATATTTATATTTTCCTGACTCTCAACACACAGTGGTTTGAATTTAGAAGAATAGAGTATGAGAACGGAGTGTTTTGGCACCAGTCCTCTCTACCTAGCCTTCTGGAATAAAATGTGAGGCTGAAAAGAAAGATATTAAGTAAAAGCGTATAACAGCTGACGTAAATCAGATTTGTAATCTTGGAATGCTTTAGAAAAGCTTTAGAAACAGACGTTTTTAATGGTACTTTGCTCTTTTTCGTGTATCAATCAAAGTAAAATCACGTTAAATCTTTCATTTATATTCGTAAGGGCCTCAAGGCCTATTTCTGCGCAGTAGTAAGCAAGCACAGACCGTCAAACGCTATATGCCTCTTTTGCCACGGTCCCTACATACCTCTTCCGCCTCGTCCACTGTCATCAGCCTCTTCACACACCACTATATCTTGCATGATAATCTTAAATATTTTTTTTAAAAGTTATTTTATCGCTCATACTCTCAACTCTCACTCGCTTGCTGAAGTGCTTGACATATTGAAATGACTAAATTGCTTATTACTGTTTATTATTGCATTGTATATTCCTACAGGTTAGATTAAAAAAAATGTCTATATCTCAGATTTAAATTAAAAAAAAAGTTAATTTTGAGCAAATTATAGAAAAATGTTCCCTAACCTGTTAATACTAGATGATATATAACCACAAAAAAAGACAATTAAGCATGGTGAAATGTGGAAATTCAGTGGTAATTTTTCAAAACTGTTAACGTTGGCACTAAGCGCAGCGCTTGCTCGCAATGAATACATCAGCGCGGCCGGGCTGAGCCCCATGGGAGGAGATCCATCCAACTAGTGCTGGAGAGAATATCGATATGGATGACCAGTTTTTTTGGGGAAAACAAATTTTAAGAGTATAAGGATACTTATATACTTCTATCTTTAAAGAAATCTTTAGGAAAATTATTACTTATCTTTATATTGAAGTGTCGATTTGAAATCTATCTGTGACAGCAATATAAGTCAAGTGTCAGATTTCCCGAAAATTCTTTGTCAAGTCATTATAGTCGCATAGATATGGACCTAATATGGCCATAGGTCCATATTCAGTAATATTTACCAGGGAGTCTGGCTTCCAGTGTTACATAGTTTAATGACAAATATTTGGAAATAAAAAAAATTGTTGATGAAGAAATAAAAATCAAATAAGTATTAAAAAAACGCAAAGTAAAGCTTAATTTACTTTTGCTTTTTTTCAAATCTTATATTTTATTTGTACTATATAAAAAAATGTTTTTGTTAATTTACCAGCTTCCTTTTTTGTTAGTAAGAATTCTGGCATGGGGACTGGCATGACTATACAGGAGTGGGCCTGGACCTTTTAACCCCTTTTTAATGATCATTGGATCATTGCTTTGCTATCCATCCTACAATATATTACTGAAAGTATATAATAAAATATCTAATCACTAGATCGCTTGTAGGACCAGGAGAAAAATCCTTATGCTATAGTCGTAAGTGGTATTTACTGTATATCACATATAGCAAGATAAGTAAATTTTAAGACACTCCCCGCTATTCGCCTTTCAATACCGACCGATTGGGTACCGAACACACGTCACCGGTAACCGTCACGGATAGACTCCACCACAAACTAGTGCAAGTCGAGTTTCCAAAAATAATGTCAATATACGCGATTAATCAGGTAAAATTATTTTATTTAATATAAAACCAAAGAGCTTATAAGCCGTCACGTTAATAGTTGTGATCTACTTAAAATTATAACAATATCGACATTAAAAATCACATCACATTTAACTGCAAATGTTGGGAATTCCTGATTACGACTGTAAAGCTGCAGCTTTCTAATTTTTCATATATAAAATTTTAATAACCTTTTCAGCGACGCAATGAATATATAAGTGACGCGCCAACTTCTGGGACCGTTTGACGAGACTCATCTGGTAATGGAGCTTTTGACCGAAAAATGGCTTGTTAATTTAAATTTGTTTATTATTATTTATTATTCTCAATTTCTCCACATTTCTCCATCGTGTAGTGTAGAAAAATATATTTTATGTCCCAATACGTTATTCTCTTTTTTTTCGAATTTTAAAACGAGTTTGCAGCAAAACATATATTTTTATGATTTTTAAAGTGTTAATCCACACTAATTATATGTTTATATATTTTTAAATACACAAAGTTTTACTGTCTTTGTTATGCCTACACATATTAAATTCATCATAGTGAGCTTTTTTACCAGCTCGTTTTAACATTTAGTCTAGGAAATTACTGAGCGTAGGAATCTGAAATTTGGCATGGACATTGAAAAACATCCTAAAATTCCAACGGGAACTGATAAGCGGTATATGAATTTTATAACCGAAACTATCAAATATTCCAGGCATCAATTGGTTTCAATATAAAATGTACATATAAATATTTATCTATATAGTCCGTAGGTAAGGCCTTGTTTCCTAACATTATAGAATTTCATTTAAAATGAGATAAAACTTGCCAAGTTACATTTTACATGTAAATTTCAAGATCGACACGCGCCCTGCCTACAGCAACGATGAATAAATTAGCTGCCCTAGGCTAAGTCCTAAGGGGCAGGTTTCATTCACGCTTCATTGTGAACTTCTTTGAATCAGACCTTTGAAGAAACTGTTTTGCCTAAGCTCTATATGAGCTTTTGTGCTGTATGTTCAATTATAAATATTGCAATAAGCACGAAAAATACTTCAATCCCTGACCATAGACTGCGGTAAAGCTTAATTAATAATCAGGAGACATTACAAAATTTTTAAATTGTAGAGATTTTCTATATTCGGCTTTATTTTTAATATGATGTATTTATTTACGCCCGCCATTCTGCTAATCCCTTTAATTTTTAATTACAGAGTGCCTCCAGTATGTGTATCCTCACGTTTTGCCAAATAAAATCAAATATTGTATAAATTATTAAATTAAATTTAATTGAAAATTGGGAATTTGTTAACGATTTTTGGTACATTTTATATTAAATACTTGAAGTTGTATTACACTCTCGGCGTTTTATAAACTAAATATATTTAAAATTATGCCATATAAGAATTCAAATTCGAATCGAATTTCTAAAAATCTCCATACAGTTTTTGCTAACAACGTAATTCCACGAGGCGAGGATCCAAATTCTTGGAATTTTTTGGAAATTGGAAAATGGATTTTTTTCTCAAATTCGAAATGATGTATTAACACGTCAATTAATTATCTTTTTACTTAGAAATTAATATAGATTGAGTTTTTTTTTAATAATATAAAATGAAAGCCGGTCAAATAAAACCATTCTAAAACTAGAGGTCGAGTAAATTAGCAAAGAAAGTTATAGTATAATAAATAGTACCTACTAATAGTGCTAAATAATAATATAAATAATAGTACTAAACAGTACTAATACTGTTATTTAAACCAGTAAAGTCTTATGAAGTTCCTAAATCGTACTTTAAATACTACATTTATTATTCAGTTCGCTATTTCCAATTTCACAATATAAAACATATTTACAAGAGCAAATGAATTTTTTTTTTTAAATCTCAGATTTGCTTCGAGTTCTTGTTTTATCGTCCAGTAATACTGGGTAAATAATGTAATAGCCCGTTCCCGGTTCTAATTGAAAGTGGTGATGATAAAAATAGAAAACGACTCTATCGGTTGCTGGGCTCTATACTATTTTGCAGCAGGTGTTTTTTTTCTTTTCCCTTGTGAATTGGAAATTGACTTGGGTTAGAATATTAAGCTTTTTACATAGATTTCATTAAAGACATGTATTTTTTATGAGGGATTGCTGGTATCCTTTTTGAGAAGAGTTTTGTAAGACGATTACATCCTCGTCATCATCATGGCTTTGTTGGACGTAAGCCTGCTAAGGACACAGCCTTACTGCCTTCCTTTTTGCACTGCCTATGACAAGCTGCCAGCGACCATGTTGGTCTAGGGTATACCACCTGGTATAGGGCCCGGAGGATTTTTCGATACATGGTCGTCATCCTAGAAACATTTCACCGAGAAACCCCCTTTTTAAAATATACATTTCTCTGTCTGATCATATGAACTCTTAGATAATGCCACCTAATACACAATGACTTTTAAAAGAGCTTAAGACTGGTTTTAATAAATTACGTATAGTTATCAAAGATGTTTAAAAAAATAAGGCAAGAGTGATAACTTTTGTAATTTAAAAACACACTAATTGATAAACACTATTGTAACATTTATTTATAATATCTAAAGCATTTGATGACTTGAATATATGGTTTAAATGCATGAAACATTTGTTAACTTTAATGAAAAAAAATATTGATATTTTATTTAAGAACCCACTTCACTTCTAAACTGACCTTCGTGTATATTATATTCAAGACAGAAGAAGAAGTTAGATTATTCTCATGATATCATTTAAATATATTCATATTATGAACTAGCTTTCATTTAAAAACAGTGTAAAGCTTGTTACTTAAATTTTGCATAATGTATAACGTTGGGTTGTTTGCGAACGGTTTCAGTCTGGGCATCTAATTTCAGCTCGCTCTCTATTCTATTGATTTTTCCATATCCATTCTTAAAATCTCTTAGATCAGATGTTAAATTTTTAATGAAAACGCATTATTAAATATATATCATGTATATATATATATATATATATATATATATAATATATATATATATATATATATATATATATATATATCTATATATATATAGTATATATATATATATATATATATATATATAAGATCGTTATGGTAGAGTTGTTACTGTAAACGCAATGGTCGCTAGTTTCATTATCACATAGGTAATGTGTTTTATTTTCTCACTTTACCAAGACAGGAAGTGACATTGAATTCAACTACTCAATATCAAATTTGTTTTTGACCCATGATACATGCCAAGAGCCGGTTACTAGCCACAGGTACGTCAGGTAACAATGAAACGGTTAACGTTATTTATTATATATAGAGAGCGAGATCTTTTTCGATAAATAGAATATCCTACAGTAAAATATTTATTTATTTATAAACATCAGTTCTTGAGATTAGCGCGTTCTATCATACAAACTCTTCAGTTTTATAATATTAGCATTAAAAAGGCGCCATCTTAGCCTGTATCTACAATCAGTTACCAGTCAATTCCACAGTTCTAGAAATTAAAAAAAACCTGTCCTTTACCTGTCTGGTTAGACGAACTGTGGAGGACGAATAACGAAGTGTGAACTTATCCTCTAAATACGCAAAACGCGAACTACTTGAAGTAAATCTGAGTAAATCCACGTATATTTTCAGCACGATTTTCCTCATTCCTGGTATAAAGAAATCTTACACATGTGTGTACATGTACATAAATATATAATTTCCTTTACACATGTACATGTTATATGTACATGTACACAAATGTACAAAGAAAACACAATCTTATGTAGAGTAAGGGAGTGTTGACAAACAACCCTTTATATTATAATATCTGCCATCTGTTCTGGCTGAATGCCAGCTTTTATTAATATACGCTTAGGATATAAATTTAATAGGCAAGATGTGGTCTGTTATGGTAATCATTCACTTATTGTTTATATTTGAAAATATTATTACTCAATTATTAGCTTTTACTTACGGATTTGTCACATTACATTTGGTCAAATTGAAACCCCACCAAAATATTTTCCAAGTAGAATTTTGCCGAGATAATGAACTGGACTATCATAAAGTTATCAGATCTCATATAGAGCCAAGTTTCTAACTCTATGTATAGCCCTGTACTCGAGAAACTCTACACATATCGTCTCTCAGAAATCTTTATTTAATGGATAACTAGACTACACTAAACTAAAAAACGCCAAACAACTTCTGAACGCAAACATATTTATTTGAGTCCAATTTTCACTATTTTTATTATTTATTATTTTCATTTTCCTGCTCTGGTAGAATAAAGAGAGCGTTGAGTTCCATCATTCAACTCCAATAATTAATTTAGGCAGAAAATGGAGACAGTAGTGATTTAACTGACTGAAATTTTATTATAATTTATCATTTTAATCTTAAAGTACAATAAATACTCTTGAAATTCGATTTGTAAGATAGTTGCTACTATCTACATTTTATTAAATTCACCCAACTGCAACTAAAATAATATTTTCGAAAAGATTTGTCAAATATTTCTTGTGATCTTAACTTACCATTTATTATTGTTTATCTTATAAACTTAAACGTTGTAATTTATATTTTATTTTTCCATGATTCGTCTTTTAAGACGAACTGTATGTACGATAGTAGAGTCCAATGCTTAAAAGAGAATATAGAAAAAGGCCGACATTATGGATTCAACAACACCCATTCTGGACATTCCGACATTATGGATTCAACAACACCCGAGCCAGATCCTAGACTCAATATCACAGTGTATATTCTGATATATGCCCAATAGCTGTAGGATGATTATAATAATGATGACAATGGTGATGATAAAAGATTGTAGAGATTATGTTGATGAAGATAATTTCTAATTTCTTTCCTTTCCTTTCTTTTCTTTCCTTTCCAATCTTCGCGACCATGATCGCTATAGGAATATGAATATAATAACTGAGACAGGAACAAATTTCATTATATAACGTGCCTGTAGGTACCGGTCTTAATGTTTTTGCCACGATGAGTTTCAAAAATACTCGACCCTTTTACGCACTCCTAACTCTAAATTAATTTCGTTACTTTACTTTGGATGTGGATAGAAATGTATCATATGACGGCCGCCTGTTCTACATGAAATGTACATAAATATATTTTGGTACAATTATTATGTAATATATTATTAACATGATTAAAAATGATTTTAATACAAATTTTGATCTTTATAAGGTGTTTTTTTCATGAGGGCATGAGGGGGGCGAGGGGCGTGTATGAAGACATCGATGAAGGTGAACTGGACAACGATATATGAGACTACCCCGCTAGGGACAAAGGTCAAGTTCTAAACAACCAATATTTTTCCACATATAACGGAGTGAATAAAAAACCTGGTTTTGTCCAGAGACCAGATGACACTGACTGTTTAGGGTGGAGAGACGGAGACAGGGCCCTTCGCATCAAAATTGTATGTATTTAGAAAAATTACTTGAACGCAGCAGGATTTGAACCCGCGCCTCATGGACCGTGGACGGTTTCCAAAATTGTTCTATCCGTAGTGTAGATTAACACTTTAAAAATCATAAAAATATTGCATATGTTTTATTTTCATATATTTTTTATTTATTTTTGTTAGAGCATTGAAAAATTAAATAAATAAAATGATCATAGTGGCGCAGCGGTTCAACATCTAGTATATATATAGTAGTATAGTAGACGCGACGGTTGTGACTTCAATTCCCAAACGGGAAAATTGATATATTTTTGTATAAAGTACATGACGCTTGTTTAAACAATAACATAACAGTGCGTACGTAACATATCGTCAACTGTTACGGGGATTCTTATTAGATTATTTGGAATACGAAAGTGGGTCAAACAAATTTGTTTACTCATAATATTATTGCTATACTATACAATTCAATTGTTTGGATTTCCCTAAATATCCGGTATGGCAGAATGGGGGGGGGGGGGGGGGGGGGTGGGTAACGTGTGGAGTTATTTTTAGCTTCGAACTTTATAACGCAAGGCAGACGGAGAGAAATGTCAATTCTAGTGCCAAGATATTCCGTTCTCTATTTTACGCTCCAATTAGAAAAATTGCCTAATTATGGTAAGTAATGGAACTAAATCCTATGATCCTTGGGGGAGACCTATGTCCAGCAGTGGGCGGAACAACGGCTGTGATGATGATGATGTAACTAAATGCTCTATTTGTCTAACCAGAGCGGGAAAGTGAAATTAATTGACTGCCCCATATCTGGAATCGAACTCATATTCTTTGATTTATTTAATTTAAAATGTAATTTTATTCCGTGAATAGCACTTACACATTACTATACTTATATTTTTGACCTATTTAGTCTAACAACTAAATTCCAAACCAAAATCTAACATTTAACGCGATGTTGTTATAATTACTAATTAAGCTGTCAATTTAGACTTGTTATATTCCAATTCAATGGCTCCGCATAATTATTGCCATTATAGTGAATCAGAGCCAACGTGAAGTGATGTAACCCATTTATTTCAATTTTTTATTTAAGTAGTCTAAAACGAACAGAGAATTAATTAAGTTTTACTTAAGGCGGGTTACAATATTGACAAATATTTTAATTGTATTTACTTGGTTGTTAATAAAAAAATATTGCCTTTTCAGTCACTTGCAAGTCTCAAAGTCATAGATAAACATACAATATGATAGAAAAAAAGAAAAATTGTTTTATTATATATGAAAACGGTATATAATAGGTATGTGACTATAAAAAAATACAATACTTTATAAATATTTTTAAGATGTGCCTCTTTGGGTATTTACTTGATACTGCCAAATAGAGGTAATTTGAATTTCAAATGTCGTCGTGTGTTTGTTTAATTGTATAGAAGCTTTTTACATAGTTATTGGCTTTTCACTTAAAAGCTTTAGCAACATTGTATAAAAAAATCCTAATTCCTATGGCAAAGCTTTTTCAATATATTTGAATTGTATCCACTTCATTATAGACAATACATATAACAACAGGTGTGTACTATATAAACACGCCACTTATTATATAGTGTATTGTGAAGGCATTCACTGATAGTTGAATTTTAATTTATAACTATTAACCAACGATTTAAGCCGATCAAACTAAGATGTATAATTATAATAAGCAGTCAATTAACTAAACCGTAGTTAACCGTCTGTTAAATGTCGAGTGGGATTGAGGGACTAATTTGTCGATTATATACTGTTAATATATATATATGACACTGGAATAACACTTAGATGTAACAGTGTTTACATTTCATCTACATCCTACATCTAACACAGCTAGATAAGTAAGTAAGGAATATTTATTTTTAAATTTAGTACTAATTTTTAAAAAGGTAGGAGAGGTAAGTTTAGAAAATTAGGTGCATAGCATTGTAGACGGAGGAAGCCTAATTTCAATTCTCTACATTTTCCATCTGACTTCGAGACACTGTATGTAGAGTGGTGGAATTCTGCGCCAAAAAAAAACAAACAAAATAATACATTCAAAATAATCCATTATCTGAACGGGAATCGAATCCACAATCATCGCATTCCCACTATCTGACTCCATCTCGATGACATCAAAATTATAATTTATATTACCAAATAAAATTTCGATATTGACATAATATAAATGCAAATGAAAATTTAATATAAAATATTGGCTTAAAACATACTATTGAAGAGCGTGAAACGATTTTACAGTAACTGGCTCGGCTTATTGCAAGCAGATTGGGTAATTGCCTGTAAGATTCCCGTAATTGATATTTCAATATATATTTTTATATTAATAGTGTAATAAAACATCGTGGAGAATCGAATATAGTAATAATAAGTGTCCCTACACAGCATGCTAAAAGAGATAAAGCAGACGGAACTTAGTGTTAAAATTCTCCGTCTATAACACCAATGTTTTTTATATAGTTAAAGATAGCATGCGAGAAGAAGGAACGCCTGATGTTAAGTGGACACCCTCGCCCATAGACATTTACATCCTGAGAGGATGTGGATTTGTTGCCAACCTTAATGTCGGAAAAGATAAACACGACGCTTGAAAACTCCTAAGTTATATTGCTCAGGGAAAACCTGAGGAGGTAGATCATTATTTACATATTAAATTGGGAGACTAATAAAAGATTTAATTATGATCATTGCCTCGAGTGGGATTAAGCCCACAGCCATAGCATTGAACACACATTGACAAACAGACACTGTCTAGCGCCGCGACAGCCTCCAAAGAATATTTTATAAATATCTATGTATCAATTTTAAATAATGAATAAATTAAATAAAACATTAAATATATAATTACGCCTCATATTATAAAAACGACAACATGTAGCCACTTAAAAAATCCTTATGCCTTTTGATTAAATAGCTTTCTTTAATTTAATACAGACAATTATGTTGGTACCGGGTCAATTGTGCCTGGTCCATATTAGTAATAATCTCGTATGCCGATATTGTGTTTATATCGTAATAGTATGTGAAAATCAATAATGTTTGTTTTTATAGTTCTGTCGTATATTGGAGAAAGGAATTTTGATACTATCTTCTCTATAAAGAAAAAGTATTAAGCTGCTTTATTTTAACACTTGAAAACACTATGTGCTGGAAACCCGAATTCTAACTAATCTACATCAATCAATTGTGTTTTATCCTCCACTTTCCAGGTCATTGGATAAATCCCCACAACATTGGGAAAGTAATAAGATTATTCGATGATAATCTGCCTCCAGATATATCATAATATTGAAGATAATATAAATGAAATATAAGGAAATGCCGAATAATACGTAAAATTCCTCACGATACTGGTGATTGATGGCTTACGTCGTAAAATTGTAATTATTTGGATCCTTATAACATTGGCACTATTGTGGCTTAGTAGGGAGTTTTTCTGCTTCATTAATACTATGTAGATCAAGTTTGAGCCTCAGATAGCCTAGCTATAGTTCTTTTCTATTTTGGGGCTAGACTACAAGGGCTATGGGACTCTTGCTCGTTGCTTGTCAAGATACTAGAATTATTATGTATAGTTGTATAAAATATCTAAGAAATTAAGCTTAAATGCACTTTATAATCTTAATTATACTATTTTAAAAAGAGACAGTGATGATTTATGGAAGGAATAGATTGTACGATCACACAAACATGATCAAAGTCAAATCTGAAATTCGAAATCCAAAATAATTTTATTAAAATATACATTTGCTATTACTTTTTAATTGTCAGATGAATATAAAGCTAGCTCTAGCTCGAAAGCCAGTTTTTCTGAGAAACGCCAGCAACTTAACTGATGACCATACGATCCCAAACTTGGTTCTAGGAAAATAGCTTCACTATTTTCTTAAAAATAAAGAGAAAATAAAGGAGTAATGAAATAGCTTATATATACTATGGTAATATATATGATGATTATATATATATGAGATATATGATGTATTTATTGATTGTACATTTCATGTTAGTTGGGAGTTGTTTATTAACTGAGTCCTAAACATATATATATATATATATATATATATATATATATATATATATATATATATATATACGCAAATGCCTCGAAAGGCGGAAAGCGTGTAACGGTGTGTCTTAATTCTAGTTTCCTACGATACCCTCTGCTTACCCTGTTATGTGCAGGATACAGTGTGAGACTAATTTAATTTTAATTTATATATATAATAGAAAATAAAAACATTATACTAAATTATATTTTATTTTCACGTAACTTGTTCATTCAAAAGTACTCTTTCCCTCAATTGAGTGAAAATAAGAACATAGAATAAATCATTATTAGCTATAATTCTAGCATTTTTTTACTGTACGTAAAATTAAAATGGACAATTTAGATTGATAAATCGTAAACTAATTGACAATTTAGATTCTATCTGCAGTACTGGAATAAACGGAGTAAATACCAAATGTCTAAAGTGTGTAAAAAAATAATAGCTCTAAATTATCTGAGTGTTATAACAAACTTTTATCCCAGGGCAAGTTTCTTAACACTCTTAGTCGCTACGGTAACCCCAATTTACAAAACTGGATCTACAACGAACCTAGGCAACTATCGATCACTTTTAGTTTACCTATTCTATCAAAGTTATAAGAAAAAATTATATACTATCGCTTAGAAACCTATTTAAATTCTATAAACATTATTTCCGAAAGACAATACGGATTCAGACCGAAGAGTAACACACTGTCTGCAACAATCAATCTAGTTACTAAAATAAAAGACAATATAGACAATAAAAACTATGTTTTAGGGATATTCATTAATTTGAAAAAAGCATTCGACACAGTCAGTCATAATCTTCTAATAAAAAAAACTCGAAGTGCTAAATATCCCAGAAAATGCCTTAAATATGTTTAAATGTTATCTAGAATTGCATATTAATAAATATCAAAGTAGTGCAGTTCACGTAAATTACGGAGTTCAAGGCTCAATTTTAGGTCCGTTACTATTTTTAATTTATATACTGAAATTGACCTAAATGAATATCTCACTCTCTTTGCAGATGATACCTGCTTATTTTATTTTGGGCCATCTATTAACAATATCATAGCTGAGTTTGTACTCAAGAGGACTTAGATAGGTTGTATCCATGGTTCCAATATAATGTTTTAACAATCAATATCTCAAAAACATGTAATATAATTTTTAAAGCTAGAAATAAGCCCATTGCACCATATGAACCGCTCTCACAATCAATCTTCCAATCAAGCAAAAAACCTGCGAAAAACACCTTGGACTAATCATTGATAGCACACTGTTGTGGAACGCCCATATAAATTGTATTATAGGAAAAGTTTCGGCACTGTTCACATTATAAGATGTATCTCTTGCAAAATAAGCTACATCATTTATAACACTAGTTAAACCTCATTAGCTATATTTGGTTGAAGTCTGGGGCAGTGCTGTTTGATTTATAAAGGACAGCGATGAGAACAAATAAATTAATAGAACACACTTTCAATTGTCATAAATAGTACAATAATCAAGAACAAAACATAAATTAAGCAAATTAAGTAACTTAATTTTTTTTTCTTAGTTTCAGCTGCTATGTTCTTTTACAGTTGAAGTTCATACAATTTACCGTAGAGTTCAAGGTCATTTATGTCGTTTACGATTACGAAAACTACGACTCAAAATTGCATACAAATTATTAATATATAACAACAGTTCTATGGCAAGCAAATAACCCTAAAATTCTTACTAACGAACTGACCATAAGTAGATTTAGAGTTAATTTGAATGTGGCGAAAGTAAGGACGAGAGATATAACAGCGAAACCTCTAGTAAATTTGCTAGAAGAACTCAACCTGTCTAGAATTTTCATCGATTTATTTCTAAAATGTACTTTGAAGGCGCTACTATTAGAAAAATTTAAATTTGGTTAGGTAGAGACAGGAGCTCTGTCAGTGGAGATGAGTTTTAATGCACGTTTCAAAGTCTCAATCTTGATTTTATATGATTTTATATGATCATAATTATAAATTTCTTGAATTTTCGAGCTATCGTAGTTTTTATTCCGTGTCTACTGAAGACAAATTTTTAAATTCATGCCTCGGGAATTCCCGTGCAGAAACGCTTATTAGGTCACTTATATTTTAAGTCATATCTTTAAACTTGATACATTTATATACTTGACACAATTGAGATGTGATTAGAACTCGTATTTATAAACTACTTTTACTATAGGTAGTATAAAGGGTATAGGTATAGTATAGGTAGGAATTAGACGATTAATACCATATAATACAGGTATTATAAGGTATTAATCGCCTAATTCCCCAAAACGAACATGAAAAAATGTTAAGAGAAAAAACATTCTATGGATTCACCGTGCGAGTGCCGGCCCATCGTCAAGGGAGAGAAGGTCAGAGCAATGCCTGGGATTTGTAAACTAAGTGTAGGATTAAGGGCCCCTTTGAAATGTGTATTAACAATCACCTAACCATATGTAAAAATCACATACAATAAAATGCTAAAAAATAATTTACATGAAGTATATTTAGTAATTTTTTTTTTTTAATATTTCCTATATAAAAAATAATATAGAAAGGATAGAATAATAATATAAAAATTAAAAAAAACTTACCAAGTGCCAAAAGCACAACGACCGCCGGCGATTTCATTAACCTGCCGGCCAGGGGGGCCGCCCGCCCGCATTCGCGACGACCTCATCAATCCCTCATGCAACCTGCTACCACCGTGCCACGCGGCTACTGTACTGGCCTTGGAAAATACTATAGAGTTCTGCGAGTTCTGAGATGCTATATATTCGTATGGAAGAAAGCTTTTGAAAGCTCCAGTTTTGTTATTAGAAGCTCTGTCTGTCCAATAGGCAGCTTTTTCAGTATTTTCTTGTATCTGAAACAAGAAAGAACTTACAGTTTAATAGAATTGTTTTACTTAGTTCAATAAATTGCTTATATTTTCTAGCAGAAGACTTCACCACCTGTTCGCTTCGCTCGCTTACTTTCGCCTACTTTTCTAATGCTTATTTTTTTTTAATTATAGCAATATCGTTTTTGTACTATAGCACTTGTACCGGTGCTTCCTCATATTCTGTATTCTTGATACTACCCCTGGTACATAAATCATAAATACTACTCACGAAGCTGTAGCTATAAAACGTATAATTCGTCATGCCCCCTTTCCCGTTCCAGTAATAATTTCAATACTCCCTTAGTGCTCCATGTTTTTTCTGTCGCTAGTTTTATATATGTATACATATATAGATTTATTTATGTATATATATATATATATATATATATATATATATATATATATATATATATATATATATATATATATATATATATATGTATACATATATAGATTTTATTTATGTATATATATATATATATATATATATATATATATATATATATATATATATATATATATATATATATATATATATATATATATATATATATATATATATATATGCCAACGTCCATACCACGTTGAACACACCGGTTCTCGTCCGATCACCGAAGTTAAGCAACGTCGGGCGCGTTCAGTACTTGGATGGGTGACCGCCTGGGAACACCGCGTGGCGTTGGCATCTCAGAGGGTGTCTAGCCAATTATCTGTCCGATATTTGGTTTCCGGCATACGGGTACGCGACCCCGGGACCTCGAGCCACCACTTTCATAACCCGATCCAATCCATGTAAGTGGTGTCCCTCCCCTATATTCCAAGTCTTTCTGCCTCTTATTCCCTTTCCTTTCTTGGTTTCTCCCAGTAATGGGTTTGGAGGTCAGATGGCAATCGCTCCACAAAAAAACCACTTCGCCACTCATATGGACCGATTGGTCTTAGTCGGAAGGCAGACCCTGGCAAAAAGCCGGGACTAATGCCAGGAGGAAGATATATATATATATATATATATATATATATATATATATATATATATATATATATATATATATATATATATATATATATATATATATATATATATAGAGTTCTATTTCATATAGGTTTACTACATGAAGATTTTAATTGTAATTCTCAAAAGGTGATTTTTTTGTCTATTAATGGAATATAGGATAAATCTAACTTAGATTCATGTTATATTCCACATAAAGTAGGTTTGGCAAAGGGAACCTAGAGGTACCTAGAGAAATAATTTATTTACCACAGTGGGAATTAAACCCACACTCATCGCTGCGCAACAATCGCCTCTAGAGGTTTATAACTTTGTAATTATATCGAATATAATGAATAAACAGCTTCACGCTGTATCCCGCATATAATAGAGTACGAAGAGAGAACTTAGTTTTAAAACTATATATGTATTTATCTAGTTTTCGTTCTATTTATATAAATAGCGACAGTTAATTTTATAATTATTATATTAATCCAAATTAAAAGAACAAAAAACTTTCGATTGTTCCTAAGACATCTCTAAGATTTAACAAATAAATAAAACACAAAGGTACCTTGAAACAAAAGCGAATTAGCCTACTGTTTCGTAAATGCCTTAGCTATCTCAACAGTGACCGTCTCGTCCAAGTAAATATCACGTTCAGCACACAACCATTAAGTACTGAGTGCCTCTACACGTGAGTGTTAGGGTGTGTTATACTCATATAGAGACGGTGACATTTTTTAATTGTATTTATAAAAATTATATATTATATGTTGTAAAAGTTTAGTTTTATATGTTGTATTTGCAAGTTTTAAATGTTATTGAAGAGAGAAGGTGGAGAAAACCTGGTGTTAAAACACTCTCATTCGGGAGGCTAACCACAGTTGTAAATATATTGTAAATTTACATTAAAAAAGAGCGACTGTTGAGTGGGAAACTCAGCTCTTCTCAGCAGAACTGCCCTCCGAGCTGGCGGTAGCTTCTAGTAGGACTGACAATATTGACTCTACGCTATGCCAACTTACAATAAACTAATACTAATGTAAAAGTACTATTTTATTAACTGACGAATATCTCTCGGCCAACAGACGGCAAAGAAGAAAGTGACACGTCTCTACACTCGCTGTATGCAAAAAAAATCTTTGTTGATTTTTTTCGTTTATTTACTTTAATGACTAGTATTATGTAAGTAAAGCTTAGCTACGTGAATTGGGACGATTGTAAGCTACTCCTTACATAACTAGTGTATGAATGAACAAGAAACAAAAAATCTTCACAGCCTTTACCCGCTGGGAAGACACAGAGAGGCCTAATTTAAGAAAAACGAGAAAAAAGTGTATTCAAGTGGATATATGAAGGGTTCTGTAGGATAAGCATAGTACATAAGTACACTGTAAGTAATAGCAATACACTGTAAGCTTTTTTCGCCAGCAAAAAATAACTTTATTAAAATTACTAAAAAGGGCATGGTGAGTTTTTTAATTTTGTTATATCTCAAGAATCTTTTAATATTATTTATATTTCGTTGAAAATCTTCATTGAGACCTACAGAATATTTTTGAAATATTTTTCTATATATGGAGAGTCACCCCGTAACGTGCTAAGTTTCAACTGTCTAGTATTAATAGTTTCGTAATAAATTGGCTGTGACATTACAGACGGATAGAAAGATTTATAGAGAGATATAAATGACTATATAAAACCTTAAAAAGCTGTATTGTGTATTAAAAAAAACACTATGAACACGATCTTGTATTTTTTTATTGCAGTTTTATTTCTAAACGCTAACGCGGATGTCGTATAAACCTTTTTAATGTTACAACTTCAAAAGTAAGGTAGACTTAAAATCTTAAAAATTAATAATATTTTTAGGCACAGGACGAACTTTAGTCAAAAAAAGTATATACGCTTTAATTCCTTTTTTCAAATTCAAGATATTTCGTGTTACGAGGCGGAATTTAACACCACACTTGTTACCAGAGTGGAAAAATAAAGTAATTCGGGATAAATCGATGAAGCGATAAATGGAAATCGAGTCCGCGAGTTCATAATTTATATTCATATATAATATTCCCTAGCCTCAAGACGTTTTCTGATGGGAGATTTCTCAGGACAGATTTCGGTGATTTTCCCCAAGTAGATATTAAGCTCATAACAATGGTAAATTTCACATTATCATTGCACTATATTTGGATCTGGCAACATCATGAACTCGCGAGTTTTTTTTAACTTCACATATAGCAGGCTAGGCAGGGGGAACCAAATGTCAAAACATGCCATTCTCCAATCCAACACCACATTCAAGCTCAATTTCAGATAAGCGGGTTGTGTTGGGAAACGGTGTTCAACGCCGCGTTATATCTTGCCAAGTGAAGAAAATGAAAATAATTCACTTCTACTACAACAGGCGGAACTAGAATTAAATAAACATTTTTAACACTAAGTAATTTTGAGCGCTTACTAAGGGCTCTTTTAAAATCCACCCTTTAAAGGATGAAATAGGTTTTTAAAGTTAAAGTTTATGCGAAGAAATATAAAATTGCTCTCTTTGCTTGACTTTTATATACACTGGGGATGCTACAAAGGCGGGTGGGGTCTATTATTTTGTTGACTAAGGATCTGTTACATCTGTCTTTTATAGGCAAGATCTAATATAATAAAAGTGTCGCAGCTTGAAACTGTAACTTTAGCGTAATGTTTGCGGGATCGATGCCCACTCGGCGGAATAATTCATTTGACATTATTTCCACAAAATAACAAAATAGAGACCGTCGTGGCTCAGCGTCATATAGTCTGACTGTATATACGACAACTGTGAGTTCGATTTCCAATGATGGACGAATTAATTATTACATTTCCTTGCTCTGGAAGGCGGCCTTAAGCTCGTTGAGTTGAAGTATAAGGAAAGTCAACAAGAAAGTGATCTGTCACTATCTAATTTTACGCTTGTAACCTATATAACAATGTAGTCAGAAGCAGCTTAGTGGTTAAGCACTCCGTTCCGCCTAATTTTCGGTATATGTCGATCTAATTCGACATATTTCGACATAACATGTCGATACGTGTTAACTTGCGGAATTCAACTCTGCACGAAAAAAAATTCAAATTGAAATATATTTATGTCGGAAATATCTATTGGATAACTAATTTAAAACTAGAGGCTTCTATGTCTTAAACCTCAGAGCTTTATCTAGATGAAATAAAGCGTCCAAATAAATATTACATTGTTCATTAAAATTTTTAAGTAACTAGATTGAATAAAAGATTCTTCTTCACGTCCTGCCTATTTTGCGAGCCACCAAAGATAAGTTAGTGGAACTCAACGCCGCGCTTCATCTCAGAGATTGAATTAAAAATTATAAACATTCCCCCTGAATTAGGATCGAACCCATAGATATCATCATCCCATCCATTATACCACTATACCACCACGGCTTCATAGTCTTTCTCAATTTCTCATATCTGATATATTTGTTGGTAAATTCAATAAATAAAAAAGAATAATTATTCTATTGCCTTTGCAAAGTAGAAACTACTAAACATTTGTTGGATACACCATGTTGTAGGAATAGAGCTCAGAGCAGCTCCTGGAACTTGAGATCCATGTACGTTTAAAGGACCCCCTTTATATAACTAACCAATAAAAATCTATGTACAACATCGTAAAAGACTGTCGTGGCGCAGTGGAACAGGGTCTGACAGTCAATAGTCGATGGTGGTGGCTGAATCCCCTGGATAATGATCACATTTAATCTCCCCAATCCCACTCTACAAAAAAATTGGGCACAACAGGTTTTAACACTAAGTTCTGTATGTATCTATCTGTTACCCGTTAAAAAGAGTGAATTTAAAAATAAATATAATAAAACGAGAAATTTTACTGTAGCGCGACTCGAACCTGCGACTTTTGGCTTAGACTTTTGGATTTTGAACCGTTAGTTACTTTCGTGTCGTGAAAAGATTTGGCTTCTTGACTTGGCGGAATTTAATGCTGCGGCTTGTTTTAACTGAAATTTTCAAACATATTATTCCGTTTAGAGTCGAGTCTGTCACAAAAATCTTATATTTTTATTACACATAGAAGAAGTGTGAATAATAAAATAGTTATTATTAACAACTGGTCTAGACTTAGGTATGTCTGGCACGGTGCCGACTCGCATTAACCAGAATGTTGATGTTCCATGTTTATTTTGTTATTATATGTACTTATTGAGACCATCATGGCATAACGGCACAGCGTCTGACTGGAAACGCGACGGTCGTGGGTTCGATTCCCGATTCCTATAAGAGACAGACAGACAGACAATGGAGTTCCACACTACGTCCTCTATCACTGTACGAGTATACTCTATGGTTAGCTCTCCTCGCAAGTTATGGTGTCCTGGTACTCACTGTTTGATTTCTGTCGTCACAGCGTCTGACTTTAAACGCGACGGTTGTGGGTTCAACTCCCTCTCGGGGAAAATAACTCTTCATAGCTGACTCAGGTAATTTGATGAAGCTGCGGCGTTAAGTTCCGCCACTCACCACACAATATCCTGAAACCTGGGCAGGAAAGTGAGGCACGGAGTGTCTTAACACTATGTTCCATCTGCTCTATCCTGCTGTTTAAGAGAAAAATGTTATTTATTTGTACATATGTACCTTATTACAAAAAAATACTAGATACAATATTTATATCAGAGTTTCTTGATTTTAGAAACATTTCATTGAGCTACTTCCCTATATCACTTAAATACAACACGTGTTAATTAAAATAATTTTTGCTTCACGCTTTGTCCCGCATATAGCAGGATAAGGAGAGAAAACAGTACCCTACCTAACGTATATATATATATATATATATATATATATATATATATATATATATATATATATATATATATATATATATATATATATATATATATATATATATATTATGTATATATATATATATATATATATATATATATATATATATATATATATATATATATATATATATATATATATTATATATATATATATATATATATATATATATATCTTCTCTTACTGTGTGACTGACAGCTAAAGCACAACCGAAATTACGCGGCGTTATTTGAAATTTGGCGTGTAGAATCCTTGGGGAGGATTTGGAGGATTTCCCGAAATTCCAAGGGGAACGAGAAAAAGTGGGATGTTTTCGCAAATGTAAATAAATAAATAAAATAATTTTCCCGAATAATATACGAAGCTACAACCACCCGACCCATTACATACGTAAAAATTATATCTATTATAAATCTAAATGAAGTTACAAAATTGAAATATATAAATTACTCAATTCTTTACAAAATGTAATACTAAATACTTCTTCGAAATAAAGTAGTCTAAAACGTAAATTCCGAGAAAGGGATCTTTGTAACAAATTGGATGATTTCAAAAGGTTTGCTATTAAAACACTTAGCCGTAGTTGTAAGACGAGAATCTGACGTTAGCTCTGTGTCTATGGTACTGGATTCGAGTTTCACTTGGGTCAACAATAATTAGCGATTATTAATTAAATTGGGTGAATTATTACATTATTTACTTGGGTTAATTATTATATTATTCACCTCGGTGAATAATTACTTTATTCACCTGGGTGAATAATTAAATTATTCACTATATTACATTTAATATTGTTTCCGAACCTTACTTTTAGAACTGATCACGTTACAATAGACTACTCTAAAGTGTTCTACATATTATACAAATTATTAGAGATTAATTAATAGGGAAATTGAGCAGAAAATCAATATGGGGTATGTTATAGTGTATAAAGGTCCTTTAATTTAGTCAGTGGTCAAAGGTTACAGTATAAACAAATATTTTACATACAGACAGACTACTTTAAAAAAACTAAAACATTTAAAAAATTGAACGCAGCAAGATTTGAAGCCGCACCTCTTGGAAACCGTCAAGACTGTGAGACGGATATATACATACGTATAACTATTAACTCGCGGTTCACCCATTTCCACAACCAACATGTTGTATTATAATTGTCTCAATTATACCAGTACAGTGTCAAAAGCATTTTAATCTATAAATAGAATGTAAGAGGCCATCGTAGTGAAGTGAAGATTGTAAGCGCGACGGTTATGGTCTCAGCCGGGGAGAATAAATTAGTTTAATTTCCTCGCTCTGGTAACAAGACAAGGCGTGGTGTTGAGTACCATCACTCAACACGCAATGTCTCGGTGGGAAAGCTCAGCCCTTCTTGCAATATAGAGGTATATATATCTTGCAATATATATACAGTGAGTGAGCATACAGTGAATAAATATTTTTACTAGGTATATTCGGCAAGGGTACTAAAATATGAAAACTGTTAGTAAATTTTTCCAGAGAAAATATTTGAATTTTTCTACTATCTGGAAAATCTATGGAATCCAAGACCCACCACACTATAGGCTAAGATTGTATCAAATAATAGACTATATTCATCAGTAAAGTATTAGAAACAACAATTTTCTAAAATATGTTTACAAATACCAAAATATATGAAGTGACTAGCAAGTTTTATTTTAAAAAATAACATCAACACAAATATTTCTTTACTTTTATCTTCACGCTATATACCGTACATAGTAAGGTAGACAAAGGGAACCGTAGCCAGAAGGGACCTAGTGTTAAGACACTGCGTTCCCCGCTTCCTACTTATCGAGGCATTACATGTTGAGTGGCGGAACTCAACGCCGCGCTTTGCCTTGTTCTGGTAACAAGCGAAGAAAATGAAAAGAACTCATTCTACCTAAATTTGGGAT